>JAHKKF010524161.1:2109-39206 GCA_019740295.1 Labeo calbasu | reverse complement strand
TTTTTTTTTTTCTTATTTGTTGTTGTCTAGTTTCCACGTGTAAAGGGTCCATTTCACACAATTACAACACCTCAAAACACCTCTGCCCCCCAGATTGTTATGGTACCATCTAATTCTCCCTTCTAAATCTTCTTATAAATCACAGTTCTTGAATTTCAACAAGTATCAATGCAAAAAAGAATTATCAGCAGTATTCATCAACAGTATTGCCATCAGATTACCAGGTTACATAAAAAATATGCAGAAGAGGTGATGGAGTCGAAAGAAGCAGCAGGTTTGATGACCCCTCTGGGGGGGGGGAGAGAAAGGAAGGAGCATAATAATCTTTGAGAGAAGGTGTTAAATGAACATGCCAGATGGGGAGCGAAAGACAATGAGAGTTTGGACAGACCGCTGTAACCTGTGTAAGCCAGAACAGACCTCACATTCTCAATGAAGTGCTTGTGGCTGTCCATATACACAAAGTGCTCTACACTGTAATCTTGTACTCTTCGTTATTTTCCCCTTGGCTGTTTCTTAATGCTTTTTGGAAGCAGTAGTCCATCTCTTCTCATCTCTTCTCCCTCCTGTTCATCAGGTGGATGGGGCGTTATTACAGCAGGGGTGATCGGAGACGCTCATTTCCTGTTTCACTGCCACAGAGACAGCTAAGGATCTCAGGGCAGAAAACACACACACTTTAACACGGTGTGGGTGTTTCTCTCAATCTTTTATTGGCTCGGTTGTTCACGAGATTGACCAACTGCTGCTCCCCCTGCTGGTTGAGTGTGTTTAGAAAGAACATTTGTGTGTGTGTGTATGTGTGTGTGTGGTGTTCTCGTTGATTTGAGTCACACACACCATGCCAATGTAGGGTTGAAACCTCCAGCTGATATCTGAAGCTAATTACTACACTCATCGTTTTATCGGCGCTTATTTAATTAAGCCGGAGAGAAATAAACACTCACAGCACACACACACACACAGAACACACACCATTTTCTGGTTTTCTAAACCAACAAAGCAGTGTTTGTTCACGGCTATTAATACAAAGGAAACATGAGTTTTATTAGTTCATATTAACCAAGATACTACAGGCAATATTTTGACTTTCCTTACTACCTTTCTTGGCCTTGAACGTGTCAGTGTTGCTGTCTATGCAGGGTCAGAAAGCTCTCAGGATTCATCAAAAACATCTTAATTTGCATTCTGAAGATGAACGAAGGTATTATTGGCTTGGAATGACATGAGGGTGAGTAATTAATGACAAAATTGTCATTTTTGGGTGTACTTTCCCTTTAAGTGTGCGACTAGATAACTGAGTCAGTGAATTAAACTCAAGTAACTAATCTGGTTGATTTATGAAAGTTTCATACAGTTTTGTGAACTGGATCAAAAGATTCAAACAGATTTGTTTTAAAAGACTAATTCGGGCTGGAATCACTCTCACAAACATGCAAAGAAAAGTGACTGAGTGGCATAAATTTCAGTCTACTTTTCAGACAAAGTACAGAGTCATGGAAACTACTTCAATTACAATTTGAATGTGCTTTTGTTATTCTTATTAACTTTTTATGTAGCAAAAGAATTCCTCCAAAACAACATGGGAATGATCAAATGGGTGAATGCCTGAGAACAAAAACATGGTTGACAAAGGCAAAGAGAGACAGAGAGACCACTCAGAAGAGACAGGGGCTCCACCTGCTGTCTCTATACACAATAAGGCATAAGGTGGAACATATAACACACTTTTCTGCAAATGATACACCGCATCATCTATAACCACCCGTGTTCGGTTTCATTTTGCAAACAGTAAAGCGCAGAGCACAAGCGGCGCACGTGTCTTACCTGAGTCGTTGCGTAAGTATGAAGACATGGCGGGGATGAGACAGGACTGGCTGAGCAGTTCTTGCAGGACAGATGGCAGCAGTGAGCTGCTGTGACCTCTGACCTCCCCTGAGAGGGTCTCACCAGATCCCACGCAGCCTGATGGGTTAATGTAGCTCGCCAAAACCTGACAATACAGAGAACGTACATCACATATCCAAACAGACATAAAATCTATATGTCATTTGTATTATTTTGATACACACACACACCTGTAAGAGGCAGGTAACATGCTCCTCCTCCAGACGTTGTTTGGTCAAAGCCTGCTCAACGTCCCAGCCTGATGCAGTGGAGCCTGTCCCAAAGCCTGTTCCTTTGGCCCAGTAGAGCTGCTGTTCCTCTGTGGTACCACCAACATGCCCACTGGAGACCTGTGGCTGCAGAACAAACACAATATCAACTGTAGGTTTCACAGTGAAGTCCTTTTTTTAATAGTTTTGGAAAGCAGATGAAAACAAAGTCTCTGACAACAAGAATTAAACAGGAAGTATGTGCTACTTTAAGACTTCAACATCTTATCCAATCATTCATTGCTCCTCAAGTCTCCTATACTCAACAAGGCTGCGTTTATTTGACAAAAATATATGCAAAAACAGTAATATTGTGAAAATTAAACATTTTTTCGTTTTAACATATTTATTTAAAATTTAATTAGAGGTTCAAGTGTGTAGCGCTGAAATGTAAACACATTTTGCATTTTTTTGAAAAATCTACTTTTGCGAATTAGTCCAAGGTTTTTTTGCATGATCGGAAGCAAACCAGTGCCAAAAGATTCTCTGGAGAGTGAATATCAATAATTAAAAAAAAAAAAAAAAAGTTTACTTTCAACTCACTCGCAAAGGGCGCCATAACGTTCCAAAAGGGGCAGGGCCACTTTTAGTAAAATGCCTATAACTCCTGAACAGAATGAGATATCGTCGCAAAACTCTTAACACGTATCAATCTGAGGTCACAAGGAAAACAAAAATCACGGAGCACTATTATAGGGAAAAAAAACATTAAAAATGGCTATAACTGCACAACCATTTGTCCTTTCAACATGAAAATCTGTGTGCACGGTCTTGGCCCAAAGTGCCACAAGTGTCTATAAGGACATTTGCGCATCTCAAACAACATGGCAGCCGAAGTTTGAACACCACTTAGACAAGGTTAACGGAGGCTGATAGGAACGAAACTCTGTAGGCCTGTTCAACTCACAGCCCCAAAGGTCTAAGAGAAATTTGAAAAAAAAATCGGCCACTGGGGGTCCATAAACGACTGTACTTCACGCGATATTCTTATGCGATACAACTCCTCATTCTGGACAACTTTGCCTCTAGAACCACTGCTGTCAATCAGATTGTTTGTTAAAATGACTGAGATGACGTCAAAAACCTACTTTTGTGAACTATTCCTAGGTTTTTTGCTTAATCTGGAAAAAACAGTGCAGTACAATTCTCTGGACTCTCTAAGTCAATAATTATATTGAAATGTACACTTTTAATTTTTTTTTTTTTGGTGTTTTTATGCCTTTATTTGGGTAGGACAGTGTAGATGGTCAGGAAGCAAAGTGGGAGAGAGAAGGGGGTTGGGATCGGGAAAGGTCCACGAGCCGGGATTCGAACTCAGGTCGCCCACAGCACAATGGCCCTGTATGTCGACCCGCTAACCACAAGGCTATTGGCGTTGACATGCAAAGTTTTAAGGAGATTGGACCACACCTGGCACTATAACAGTTAAAAAGGACTCAAAAACACTGTATTTCTATGGTAAATGACCTGGATTTGCCAAAAATGCTTTAATAATTAATTTAGGTGGGTATAGTCTTGCTGAATAATTTGCAGTGTCTTTTCTCTTATATGCTTAAATGCATTAAGTGCTTAACCCGGTTATTGTTAAATAATTTTCAACAGGCAGTATTTCAAACTTCAGCATCACAATCGTTCAGAAATCACAGCATATGCTGATTTTACTGATTGCTATCAATGTTGAAAACAGCTGTTGCTGCTTAATATTTTTGTGGACACCTTTATTCATTTTTTTCAAGGCAAAGAAAAAAGAAAAGAATCAACAGTAAAGCATTTATTTGAAAAATAAATCTTTTGTAACATTACAAATGTCATTACTGTCAATTTTGATCAATGTTAATTATGCTGAATAAAAGTATGACAGAAAAAAAGCTACTCCCTTTAAGCTATTTCCAAATGAGAGAGATTGAAAGACAGGAAAGGAGGATGCATTTCCAAGTCTTTCACTTCTACACACTGTCATTCAGGTTTTTGACATTGATTGTTCCAGACGTGACGCCCTGCTGAAATTTATTGCTTGCTCTGAAGACTGACAGCATGTCACAACATTATGAGGGGAAACAATGAGGTCAGAAGCTGTGAATCAGTTGAATAATAGGCTAGTAGCACGGTAAAAGAAGAGTGGTGCGTTTCCAACAATGCAACACTTCCATAACCAGCTGGCATTCCACAGTGTGTATTTTACATAGGAAAAAGGTTGCAGGCCAGACTCAAACCAGCTTGAGTATCACAAGCGCATTCATTTTCAACTGTGCAAAGATTTTTAGTGAAAATACTGAAGGAGGGACAAACAGGAGAGTGAAAGAGAGAGCAGAATAAATATGCGCTGACCGCAGTGCTCTTCTTCGGCGGGTTTAATATTTGCTCTGCCAATACTTCTGCCGCCCCAAGGACGCCCATTATGATTCTGACAGGCCACTGGCCACCGTTCAAATCCTCAGCCCTGAACCCACCCCTCACCAAACTATAAATCCACGCACAGACGCAAAGCCTTGCACAGAGTATCATTTATACGTTTTTTTTTTCTCTTAAACACTGGAATTTAAAAAATTGATTTTAATAAAACCTGTCTGTTAGGGCTGAATATTGATTTTTATGAAAGTCATTTGCTTTGGTATTGGGGGTCTGATGATGATGGTAGTTTTTTTCATTATTTTCTCATTATGATTGTGCTGCAGTTGTCCTTTGTGAAGACACTTTCATTTCGGCCGAGTGAAACTCCGCATAATCATGTAATGACTAAAAGAGCTGTCCCAACTCCTCTCTATACCTTCCGTTTTAATAGGACCACACTACACCTGAATGAGTGGATGTTCGCTCTCTCTCACACACACACACACACCTCTCCTCATTAAGTCAAGGGCTCTGAATAAAGAGCCCTTCAGCAGTCTGTAAAGACTGGCAACCACAGTCATTAATAAAATGACATGTCTCAGTCGGAGAAACATCTCCATTAAGGTCTTTACAGGAGTGTCTTTTCCTTCCTATGCGCACACACGCTCACAAATTATCTGCAGACAGCAGTTACGTACCATTTTTTACGATTATATTTTTCCCTGAAGTCCACTTATAATTTTAGCGTGGATCATTGAAACAGATCAGTCAGATTGTGAATGAATTATTCAGACTGGTTCTGTGAACTGAATCAATGAAAACGGTGAACTCAAAAGAATGATTCTTTCACAAATCAGACATTACTATTACTCTCATGAAGTTTAAGAGGAATATTATATGGAGGCTTAATTATGGTCCGTTCCTAATCTCTAGAACTTTTCATACAGAGTTTTTAAATTCCCTTTTGATTTGGTTCAAGGGATAGCTCACCAAAAAAATGAAAATTACCCCATTTACTCACCCTCAAGCCATTTTTCTTCAACTTTTTTCCTTTCAGAAGAATACAATAAGAGTTATATTAAAAATTGTCCTGGCTCTTCAAAGTTTTATAATGACAGTGAATGGCCGTTGAGATTTTGAAATCCAAAAAAGTGCATCTTTCCATCATAAAAAGTACTCCACGTAGCTCCGGAGGGTTAATAAAGGCCTTCTGAAGCGAAGCGATGTGTTTGTGTAAGAAAAACTATATCGATATCCATAAAATCTTTTTATAGATATACATCTATAAAAAACTATAACGATATCTAAATTTGTCTAACTTAATAAATGGGTTTTCCCAGATCGCATCACATATTTAAAAAAATATTTGTATGTAAACACTTATAATATATAAATTTAAATATTTTACATATAAATCTAACATTTATGTAATTTTTCCTTAATATAGTTTCAAATATGGATACTTCTCTTACACAAACACATCGCTTCTCTTCAGTAGGCCTTTATTAACCTCCCGGAGCCATGTGGAGCACGATTTATGATGGATGAATGCACTTTTTTGGGCTTCAAAATCTCAACACCCATTCACTACCATTATAAGCTTGAAAGAGCCAGAACATTTTTTAATATAAGTCCAACGGTATTCATCTGAAAGAAGAAAGTCATATACACCCAAAAGAGCTTTAAGGTGAGTAAATCGTGTGTTAATTTTAATTTTTGTGTACCAGTGTAGTCAACCCTTAGTTGATTGTGTGACTATTGAATGCTTTGATATGTAAATGCACGTGGTTAAACTCTAATGTTTTTATGGTCGTCACAAGATTAAAAGACACATTAACGGCGTGCTAACACTGACCTCACTGGAGTTAGCGCTGCCGCTGGGCACTCTGGGAGCGTGATGGCTTAGAGCAGATAAGCAGGCCAGGATGAGGTGGATTGCACCGATCTCGAGAGCCATACGCCTCAACAGCAGCCCGTCATCCGTGGTGAGAGGAGTTGAGCTGAACAAGGACCGGAGCACGTGGAAGGGCAACGTGGGTAGAACATTAGCAGAGGGAGACTGCAAGATGTGACCTTGAGGAAGAAAGACAGTTGGAAAGAATGAAAAGTCACCTCTAGATGAGAAAAACCCATCTTCAACAATCAAAACATCGTTTTCTCTAGCACTCAATAATAAAGTCTACCAATACATCAAGTAATCAGGTGACCAATCAACAGCTCAGACTGACAGAAACACACAGTGAGCAGCCAATCCAAGTTCAATTAAACCAATCGATGAAGCAACCACGCAGTATCCCAATCAATGCTTCCCGTAGGGCAAATACAGAGTTGTGTGTGTATCTGCCTGCAGGGTATTTATGTATAACAACCATTAGAGAAATTTGATTCTCAGTTGAAGGTTTGTTTGAACTACTAGAGCTGGTTAAATCTGAAGTATACTTTGACTATAAGGAACTGCCTGTTTAATATGAGAGGTGAGTCAGAGGTCTCTGCGACAGTGACTTAAGTGGTTGATGGCGGACACAGATATGCAGGGGGTGCTGATGAGAGAATCAAAAAACATGTTCCACATCAGTCTGCTCTGTTTCAATCAATAATCTCTCTGTCAAACACACACACACAGACACACAAGGCTAAAGGATATGTGAACAACACACACTGAATATGAGAAACCTAGATTCACTTTATATTAAAGCAGTGCTTCTTGTACTTGAGCGGTACTTACTTCCTTCTCCATCGTCTGTGACGCCCAGCACCAGTCTGAGCAGACATTGCGCATGCTTCCTCTCCTTCAGCAGAACTTCAGCATATCCCGGCAGCCGCAGAAACAGGCCGAACGCCGCCAATGAATGGGCGGGGATGGGCGACATGGTCTGAACGGAGGATTTGATGGGCGGAGGTTCGGCCGCGATGGTCTCGGGTGCCTCGTAAACAAGCTCCCCAGACTGCTCGATGGTGACCCATTCAAACTGATCGCTGTCCTTTGGCTTCTCCTGCGTGGTGGACGGTACCACCGGGGCACTGACCTGCACAGAACGATCCGGACGAACAGATTCAGAGGGCACGCAAATGAACAGAATTGCTGACTAACCTGAGCTCACGGTCACCGGACGAGCCCGTAAGGGCTTATGAAGCAGAAATGAGTGAATCTACAAAAAATTACCTATGTGGTAGAATTGTAAAGAGAGCAGGCTTGCAAATACACTGACCTGCTGGATAACGTCAGGGTACAGCATGGGAAGTCTCTCTGCGATGAGCGCCAAGCCGCCCATACCTGCGAAAACCTGCAAGGGGGACTGGATAGGACTGGTCTCCAGGAGGGTGTCGTCTACTGCGGCATCCAAGCCTTCGTCACCTGGGGTCATCGGTTCATCGTCCGGACAGCCGCTTAGCATCTCACAGTGATCTACAGGGAAAGAGCAGAAAGGAAACGCATCATTCAATCTGTCGTCAATAAAATCTTAAAACGTCTAGCTATAAATAAAGTGGTCTCAATTGTTCACATCATAAACCATGATGCCCAACCGAGCAGTACTGCACAAGAGCTCATATCTGTTCTCATAAATCAGATTATTCCTGTAAATCAGGTTTTTTCTTTACTGAGATTGAGGATCGATGCGAGAGAATGAAGAGAGAGTCGCAGGAAATACTGGCTGTTAAATGTTTGGGAGAATAGAAATGAAACCGCACTCAAATGCAAACCTGCTTCACAGAGTTTACAGCTGATATGATGTCTCAGCTCAAGACATTACAGAGACCTAAATATGGCTGACAATAAAACAGAGTTTAAAGGATAAGTTTACTCCTGAATTACAATTTTCTGATAATGTACTCACTCATCCAAGATGTTCATGTCTTTTTTTTCTTCAGTCGAAAAGAAATTAAGGTTTTTGAAGAAAACTTTACAGGATTTTTGTCCATATAGTGGACTTCAATGGTGGCCAACAGGTTCAAGGTCCAAATTGCAGTTTCAATCATGCACTAGCTCTGCGATGCACATCTATGACTTTGCGCATTATGCATCACATTAGAAAGGTCACGAGTGGTTAGTCTGCGCAATACGGTTCAAAAAGGTAGGGTAGTGCGAAAAACTCCATCTCATTTTCTCCTCCAACTTCAAAAATCGTCCGACATCTTTGTTTTATCTTTTTTTTTTTTGTAAAGGGCGCTTCACTTTTTTTGCACATTTGCTTTGTAAACACTGGGTCTGGGTACTTCCTCCTACGTAACACGCGACCTTTCCAACATAACTATGTAATGTGTGAAGTCGGGCTGGTGCAAGACGAGCATTTGTGAAAAAAAAGCAGTATATACACATTACTATTGTTTTAAGAAAATGGCCGAATGTTTTGCTAGACAAGACCCTTATTCCTCAGCTGAGATCGTGTAGAGTCCTTTGAAGCTGCATTGAAACTGCAATTTACTACTAGTAAATCATAAGATTTATTAGCTTCTAGTTGTAGGCTTTCCACACTTTTTGACCAATGACTTGTCCATAAGCTTTCCAAACATGCAGGATTCATTTTTAACAATTACTCAAATTCAGAATAAATCAATGGAATGGTTTCAAGAAGTTCACCTCCAGAACAAAAATTTACAGATAATTTACTCACCCCCTTGTCAAAGATGTTCATGTCTTTCTTTCTTCAGCCGTAAAGAAATTTTGTTTCTTGAGGAAAACATTTCAGGATTTTTCTCCATATAGTGGACTTCTATGGTGCCTGCGAGTTTGAACTTCCAAAATGCAGTTTAAATGCAGCTTCAAAGGGCTTTAGCAAAACAATTGGTTATTTATAAAAAAAAAAAAAATTAGATCCTTTTTTTTTTTTTTTTTTTTATACTTCAAATGCTTGTCTCGTCTAGCTCTGTGATGCACATGCAAACTCTGTAATCAGGGTCAATAGAGTTAGGGTAGGTCGAAAAACTCCAATCTAATTTTTCTGCTCCAACTTCAAAAAAATTGATCGTTTTGCTAGATAAGACCCTTCCTCCTTGGCTGGGATTGTTTAGGGCCCTTTGAAGCTGCATTTAAACTGCTTTTTGGAAGTTCAAACTCAGGGGCACCATAGAAGTCCACTTTATGGAGAAAAACCCTGAAATGTTTTCCTCAAGAAACAATTTCTTTACGACTGAAGAAAGAAAGACATGAACATCTTAGATGACAAGAGGGTGAGTACATTACCTGTTACTTTACTATTTTTGTTCTGGAAGTGAACTTCTCCTTTAATGGATTTGTTGAAAAGCACTGCCCCAAAACAAATAACACACTCACAAACCACTTCAGAGCAAGTTTTACTTTACCTGAGACCAATTTCTAGCCTATGAACCTAAAAAAAGTACATTCACTACAGTAAAATGTATTACTTTCTATGACTTTCACAGTCATGAACAAAAATCAATTTCAAATTTAATTTGTGTTTTAGCTATATTTGCAATGGTGGTGCTTTCCAGAGAATTAATTTAGAGATGCAGCTTCCTAGAGAGGATGTTAGTCTGCTCATTCCTGTCTGTGTGAAGGCCAGAACAGAACAAGTGTGAGACTGAGAAAGAACAAGTATTTACAGACTACTCATGAATTCAAGCTCTTGGGATGATGAAAGTCTTTTTTCTTTTAAACTGTTGTTATTTCAGTTGGTTGGTTTGGAATCAGAGATCCTTGTCTCTTTGATGTTGAGATCAGTGCAAGGAAACAGCAGACGAATGTAAAACTCGAAGCCAAAAACTCTGGCTGGAAAGATGAACAAAGAAGCTGTGAAATACACTAACACCACCACTGCTGTAGGGAAGTCAGTAGGGCATATTTGATCTTCGTTTCGTAACAGACCAGCAAGTTTCAGTAAACCTACTTTGCAAGTCTGAAGTCTGTGTCCAGGAACAAACTCATCGCCAACAGGTTGATGGCACATCATAGTAACAAGCGGCAACGGTTCAGAACACCGCCTGTGGTTGGAGTGTCTTCCACACACTTCCTCCACAGAGAGATGGACGGACTCCAGACAGAGAGGAGAGAATTATCCCTGAGCCGGTAAGCATCCTCTCAGCTCCTCGACGGAGGGGAGTGAGATGAAAGTGTGTGGAAAGAAGCAGAGTTGGGTACGCCAACAGTGATTTGACTCTGCTAAGACGGCCAATTAGCCGGAGGGTGGGGTGAGTCCCCCAGGCACCATCACTAAACTGAAAACTTCTGATGCCAGACTCTACGGGTGCCATCAAACGCAGGCAGCTCCAAGACTCCTTACTGAGCCAAACAAACAAACGAACGCTGTGTGCTCGGAAAAGCCAGTGGAGCGAAGTAAACAAATAGTGCCAGATCTCCACCTCCAGATGAAAATTCAACAGTTTGAGAGCTCGCAGTTCAGTCCCGTATAACACCCTGACACAGTGTCTCGACAAGGCACAACGTGGCAACTTTGCAGTGTTAAATCACTTTTTTGTACTCACTGAAAGCAAAATACTGCTACACTGTCTCTATACCAGATCTGAATGTTGGAACTGGCCAGGATCCATAAAAACTTTATATATTGGTGCTGTCCAAATCGATTAATCGCTTGAAAATAAGAGTTTGAGTTTGCATGCACTTGTAATGTGTATATATATATAAATATACACATACACATACATATACATACATATACATATACACACACAAGCACTGTCAAATGATTAATCGTGATTAGTCGCATCCAAAAAAAGTTTTTGTTTACATATGTGTGAGTGTACTTTGTATATTTATTATGAGTGTGTGTATATATATATATATGTATATATATATATATATATATAAATACACACATGCATGGATATATTTAAGAAAAATATGTTATGTTTATATATTACATGTATTTATATATATTATTAATTATATGAATATATAACGTTATTTATGTACAAAATATATTTATTTACATATGATATAAATTATATAAAAATAATACATATATACTTGTACATTTTTCTTAAATATATACATGAATGTGTTTGCATTTATATTTAATAATAATCACACACAGCACACACACATATTAGGCTAACTCAAACTTTTATTTTGTATGCGATGAATCGCGATTAATCATTTTGCAGCCCGAATATATATTTAAACACAAATTTTATCTTTTATTTTAGATGCAACTTATATACTTTAATTAATATTCCAGGTTAAGCATTTAAGTTCTACTATTACAATACCACCAAAAATAATTAGTAAAAATGTGTAGCTAGGTTTGTAATAACAATAATAAAGAAAGAAAGAAAGAAAAACAGTGACAGCTAATAAAACAGTAACAGTGGAAGTTTACTAGTAATTGCTCGTTCAATTCTGTCAAGTTTTTAACTAATAAAACTTTTCTTTAATATATAAGTAAAGAAGAATTTTGGATCAACAAAATTATACCACTACCAGTGATGCGAAACCAAATGAATGACAAATTACATCATTGCACATCACTGGTCATTGCTAATTAGGAAAAAGACACCGATTAACACGAGCAGAAGTGAGATTCATTGCTTGACATTTTGTCACGCCTTATTAAGGCAACTGGTGGGACATCCAGAACTCTGTCTGTGTTAGCTGATTCACCTGGGCTGACATCATCAGCTTTAACAGGAACTCTGTATACGTGTGTTCATGAACATTCGCTCATTCCAACAGGGCAGAATCAATCAAGAGTATTGGCAATCTGGTGGGGAGGCAGCTGTCATTGTCAGGACGGGGGCGGCTTTTTTGTATCCCTCGGAAAGCATGAACACATCATTGACAGAGCAAAGGAAAGTCATTTGACATCTGACGGTGCAGGACACTGGGGGGGAAATATGTGTGGGCACACACGCATACGCAAGCACAAACACACAAGGCCAATCAGGTTATTTTTCCCTAGGCTGGCAAAAAACAGGATATGTGGGAGAGGGAAGCTAAAAACTGCAGAAGAACCTTGGGTGGGAACTCAGACTGAATATCATGGCAAAAAATAACTTTCTACTTTTTTCTAATTAATGACTTCTATGAATGACTTCTATGAGCCTGTTCTTTTTAGTGCATCAAAAACACAGTGACATTCAGTGCACCCAGTACAGTCTAATTCACTAACAAATTATCTTTATGAGCAGGTTCTTTAAATGAATAGCTCATCAGTTACTGATTGGAATTGAATATATAAACATATAAAATATATAAAATGAAATACTTTCTAAAACTAAAACTGCCTTTATTCATGCATTTGATTCGTTCAAATGGCTAATTCATTCAGAAACGGTATGAATGGGCCTTTGAATCATTGATTCACACGATTCGTTCAAAACGTGGATTCATTCAGAAATTAAACACCTCTGTGTAGCTTGGAGACGAACAATTCCGCTGTGGCTTAATGGGTCATTTTTTTGGCAAAACTGAGCAAAAACAGACAATATTATGTTTAAAATATAACACCATATTAACTTCTTATTTACTGAATTGTTGTATAAAATCACATTTACACTCGTTATATTTGGGACAAACAGCAATTGTGTGACATTGCTCTCCCTACTTGTGTGATATCGCTTATCATATGATATAAATATAAGACAAGAAACTCATACAGGAGCTTTTTTGCCCCAGTATCTTGAATTGTAGGACATAACTGCATTTGTAGAGTTTTAATTCACTACTAATTTTAATTCAAGTTGTAATCATTTTGTTTTAGATTTTAATTTAGTTTTAATTTTAGTTTTTGTAATTTTAGTACAACAATTTACTTAACTGATGTACAAACATGTACTTAATTCCAGTTATATACGTTTTATAAGCACTAATATTTAAGTTATATTTTAGCAACATTTCAGTTAATTAAAATTATGCACGTGTCTATGCTTAAGATAATTACAAACCTTTCTCGGTACGGAGTCTTTTGAAGGAATCGGTCTTGGAGAGGCCGGGGTCTGAGATGACCTTTGACCCTAGTTTGACCGTCAGGTCAATGGAGCGGTATCCCTGAGGAAGTTTACGCTCATACAGCAGTGTCAGCAGCTGAGCCAATGTCATTTCCGGCGGCAATGGCTGACCTGGAGAGAGAAAAAGTTTTGAACCACAGTTTATTAAAACATTTTCAACTGATTAATAACCAAGCAAAACAAATTCTATTTGGTGACACTAGTGAAGCATGAATGAAACGCTTCACTTTTGAAGTTCTGAAAGGCTCTTTACATGGGACAGGATGAGACAACGAGAGATGTAATTGACATTCATCAGACTCTCTGCATCTCTGAATAAATGCAGCGAGGTGAAGTGGCAGGCAGACAGGGACAGGCACTGAGGTGACCTCTACTCTCATCCTGATCAGTATGGAGGAGCGAAGGGTGAGAGATGAGCAGGAACGCAGAAGAGTACAGAGTGGGCGAGAGGACCGGACAGATTGTGAGCGCGTGACAGAGCAAGAGTGTGCGTTTGTACCCGGCAGTAGTTTGTGACAGAGGTGGAAGACAGGCACGCTGATGGTTTTGGCAGACGGATCGACTCCTGAGGAAGCTGCCAGCTTGTCACTGAGGACACGCCCTCGTCGGGACGGGGGACGAGGAGGAGTGGACAAGGCCCTCTTTGACTGAGACTTCAGACCTAAAACAAAGCATGAAGACGAGATGCAACATGAGTAAACTAGATCAAAGGTCTATGATCTCTGAGTTAACAGCATAGATTGTTAACCTTAAGGCAATATAATATAAAAACATCACTGAATGTCAGTGAGGAGACAGGGTTAAATAGTACCTGAGGCAACAACAACACTGTAGTTGTCTTGGAAACCATTATCAGCCTTCATCTTTTCTTTTTCCTCATGGTTTTTCTTCTCTTTATCCTCCTTCTGTTCATTGATCAGCTTGGCCGTGATGCTGGGCGTGTCTGAAGGGTAAAAAACGCAAGATCTTTGTATGTTATTTCACAGTGTGTGTGTGTGTATTCTTCCATCAGCCTGCGGCTCTTAAAATACATTTCCCTTTAGACACATATACATCGATGTACATGTCAGTTTAACTGATAATCTGAAAAATTAATGGTAAAGATGTAATATGCCTGAGAAGACACACCAATTCATAATGATAACAACATGCTGTGCTTCCTGTGAGGGTCTTCCATCAGTGGAAGTGATGTGAGCATGAGAACGGCTCAGAGACACCATACATATATACGATGAGTTTCGCCATCTTCTGAGAAAACGAAGACTACATCTGCCACACTCAAGGTCTCTGGAGACAAGCCATTCATCACACATGTATGCTGATGGCCATGCCACATGGCAGATCCAGCCCTACATGCTTTGTGCATCAGACCTTGAAAGTCTGAAGATGTGGAAAAAGCTGGATCTAATAGATTTGATAGACTACCGCAGAGTGCATGTAAAACGAGACTGCTGTATGACTGCTAGACATGCTATTTCTAGTATTTCAACTAAACTGATGGATAGAGAATGAAGACTTGTACAGTAGATGTAACTATAAATTTTATACAGCTTTGTTTTATGTCAACATGTTTTTCTGGTCAACATACACTACCATTCAAAAGCTTTTAAGCAAGAGTGTTAAATACATTTGAAAGATGACCATTATGCTGACCAAACCTGCATTTACTTGGTTAAAATACAGTAAAAACAGTATATGGTGCTGATTTATTGCTCAAGAAATATGTTTTATTATCAGTGTTGAAAACATGATACTTTTTTTTCAGGATTCTTTGATAAACATCATTATTTGAACCAGGAAACTTTTATAGCATTATAAATGTCCTTACTGTCATTTCTGATTTAAATATAGCTGCAAGCAGCGATTACCGGGGTTCAAGCGCTTTAAGACATTTAAGCAGATATTAAAAAAGACATTATTTAGCAAGCCTGTAACCACCTGAATCAATGTTCTAAAAAAGCATTTTTGACAAATCCAGGAAATTTTTCATTGAAATATTATGTTTTTTAACAATTATGATTGTTATAGCGCCAGCTATGATCTGATCTCCTTAAAACTTTGTATGCTTGTGTAGAATCACCTGTAGCATGTGCTCACCAGGTTTTGTGAACTTTTGAGGCTTTATAGGATTTAGGGTAAATTTGGACAGGCCACTTATCTAAACGACCCCATTATAGCTTCCCAAAGGGTCAATTTAAATTTGTTTTTTGATAATTGTTGGCCTAGAAAGTTTATATACTGCAGAGGTTATTGAGACTAGTTCGCAAAAGTAGGATTTTTACATCTTCTTAATCATTTAACAAGTGATTTGATTGACAGCAGTGGTTCTAGAGACAAAGTTGTCTGGAATGAGAAGTTCTATCATATGACACGAATATCATGTGCATGTGTGGGGAAAAAACGTGCAATGTAAAATCGTTTATTTCAACAACGGCCCAAACAGAGTTTTGTTCCGATTGGCCTCCGTCAACCTCGTCTATTAGGCTCTCAAAATTCATCTGCAAATGGCGGCCATGTTTTTTGGAGATACGCAAATGTCCTTACAGACACTTGTGGCACTTTGGACCAAGGCCGTGCACAGCGATTTTCATGTTGATAGGACAAATGGTTGCATAGTTATAGCCATTTTTATGTTTTTGTTTATATATCTTCACCAAGTGGCCAAGCTCCGCAATTTTTTCCCTGTGACCTCAGATTGAGTTCTTACACACATGTTCTGAGATTGGCAAGGATATCTCATTCCGTTCAGGAGTTATAGGCATTTTACTAAAAGTTGCACTGCTCCTTTCAAACGTTTTGGCATCCTTTTGCGACAGCGAGTCAAAAGTTGAACTTTTTTGGATAATTTTTGATATTCACTCTCCAGAGAGCCTTCCTGCACTGGTTCAGTTCCAATAGGGTGAAAACCTAGGACTAGTTCGCAAAAGTAGGTTTTTCAAAAAAAAATCTTCATACAAAAATGTCTTCATACCTGAGACGCGGTCCAATACTTCAGACAGCGTGGTTGAAATGGGCAGATGCAGTTTGCGGAACTTGTGCCCTGCTCCATACATGGGGTGCTGGATCACGTGACTGGTGGCATTAATGCGCCCTTTATACAGCTAAAGCAGACAAAGAGAGAAGCACACAAACAGACAATCTTAAGATGTTAGATCTTCAATTCCTCATGAAAATGCTCCTACAGAATCATTTTTGCATTTGTTTCTTAGAGTCATTTAAATTTCCAGTTCAAGTTACTAATCACTCATAAAATACTACATTTTGCCTACCAATCTTGAGTGAGTAATCTTTCTCTACACTGTAAACAAAGAATCCATCTTGTCTTTTTTCTTACAAGTCTGTATTTTTAAAAGATTTAAAATCGCCCCAAATGTCAGTTGACTGTTTACTGATAATGATCATGATGTCAGCTTTACAACACTTCCGCTATAGGGAAAAAACAAACAAAGAATTTGAAAGCAATGGCATTTGGCCAAAAAAAAAAAAAAAAAAAAATCAATATGCATCGCTGAAGATTTCCACTATCTACATGGGCGATCCAGACATCTTAATTTCTCTTGAAGGTCGAGTTAAAGGTGCATCGGAAAAGGAAAAATGACATCCCTGCCTTTGAGAGGACGCACTGGATTGTACGCCGCTCTGGCCTGATCTAATGTGTAAACATTAACTTTTAAGAGCCCCTCTGTCGGGACTCTCTGTGAAAGCCCGATGATTAATCTGACCTGAAACGCACACAGTCCCGCCGTAATTTACTGGAGGAACGACCCGCTGAATGACTCTCCGGCTAAAAAAAGACGTCTTACGTCTTTACGATTTGGCTTCGCTCCGGTTTGGCAGTCGGAGGAGAGGCATAACTCTACGTGTCATATAAGGGGTGAGCTGGTTATGTCCTCCAACAATTAGATTATATTAAAAGGTGAAATGTGGCCGCTAGCGGCACTGGATGGAATTGCAAAAACAACTTATTTTCTGCTTAACTTGCCATTTTTCCCAGCTAAACAACTTAGTACAGCTACATGCACCAGTGTGTGTGGACTCCTGCATGACTGACAAGAATTTGAGGATAAATCTGCCCCCTAGTGGTGTCACAGCCTAGAAAAGAACTGCAGCTCAGAGGCAGTGGAGGTTTAAATCCCTCTGAGATGATGTAAAGGTCAAGGTACTTTTCCTTGTAAGTGAAGAGGCTTTTCTGAGCTTTACAGCAACAGTAATAAATCATTTAACAGACTAACCAAGCAAAACAACTTCTATATAAAATAAAATAACTGCTTAGAACAGCAATGTTTCAGCTTCAGATAGATTTTCAAAGCATATGTTGTGAGATTTTGTGTGTGTGTCTGTGAGAGATCACTAACCGGACAGGGAGACTGGAGGAAGACAGTAACTTTCTCGTCTTCGAGCATGAGTTGTAGGAAGAGCCGACGTATAAATCCAGAAATGTTCCCTGAGACCGGAACGTTCCCTCGCTGAGGAGCCGACTGGAAAAGCTCACACAGAACCTTTACAAACAAAGAAAAATACAGATCACTTGGACCATTCTAACATATCACCATACCACCCAGCCCCAATGTCCCACATATTCCCCATGCGCCGTGTTACTCTCGTGAACGCCCAGCGAAAAGAAGAAACTGTTGAATAAAGTCGTTATTTTTGTTTTCGTTTGCTATTTTCTTAGCTACATAAAATTAAGTTTGAACCACTGATGTCACATGGACTATTTTAACAACTTCTCTGGGCCTTGAACATGTCAGTTGCGTTGCTGTCTATGGAGTGTCAGAAAGATGAAC
Source organism: Labeo calbasu (assembly GCA_019740295.1). Lineage (NCBI taxonomy): Eukaryota > Metazoa > Chordata > Actinopteri > Cypriniformes > Cyprinidae > Labeo > Labeo calbasu. The sequence goes on along the minus strand of JAHKKF010524161.1, from coordinate 21,010 downwards.
GAAGGTCTTACGGGTTTGGAATGACAGGAGGGTGAGTAATTAATGACAAAATTTTAAATTTTGGGTGAACTAACCTAAAGAATATATATTATCAAGGTAGAAGGCTAAAAGGTATAATTCCACAGATTTTAGAGTAACAATCCTGTAGTCAACATATGTATAGTTGAGGTCAAAAGCTTACATCCCCCTTTCAGAATCTGCAAAATGTTAATTATCTTACCAAAACAAGAGGGATCATACAAAATGCATGCTATTGTTTATTTAGTACTGACTTGAATAAGATAATTTATAAAAATGACCTGGTTCAAAAGTTTACATCCCCTTAATTCTTAATACTGTGTTGTTTTCCAGCATTTTTGTGTATTTGAACTCTTTACAACAATGACTATGATTTTGAGATCCATCTTTTCACACTGTGGACAGCTGAGGGACTGAAATTACAGAAGGTTCAAACGCTCAGTGATGCCCCAGAAGGAAAACAATGCATTAAGAGCCGGGGGTGAAAACCTTTGAACAGAATTTAGATGTGTAAATTTTTCTTATTTTGCCTACATATAATATTTTAAAATTTAGTACTGACCTTCAGAGGCTACCCAGTTTCCCAGAAGACAAAATAAGTTAAATTTACCCTGAACTTCAAATTCAAAAAGTTTTCACCCCCAGCTTTTAATGCATGTTTGTTTGCTTCTGGAGCATCAGTGAGCGTTTGAACCTTCTGTAATAGTTGTAATAGAGTGCCTCAGTTGTCCTCAGTGTAAAAAGATGGATCTCAAAATCATACAGTCATTGCTGGAAAAGGTTCAAATACACAAAAATGTTTACACAAAGAATTTGTGCAGGCAGCAGGCAGTTTAACTGTTTAGGAAAAACCAAAGACTCCTGAACAACTATCACTAAACAAAAAAAAAAACATTTTTCTATTAATAGTTATTTCTAACTATGATTTTCTCTTGTGGACTATGTAAACATCTTTCATGTGAAATATCTTATTTAGGTTAGTACATGCATTTTGTATGATCCCTCTTACTTTGGTAAAATAATTCACATTTTGCAGATTCTAAAAGGGGGGTGTAAACTTTTGACATCAACTGTGATTACATATTTTTTATTAACTTTTACTCCATTGTCTATGAAAAACATCAAACAAAACTCAAAACTCAAAAAAAAAAAAAACAAAAAAAAAACACACACCTGTGCCATGAGCCTCTGGTTGTTTGGATGGCAGGAGATGCATTGCAGGAAGAAAGCCACTGTTGCATTCTCAATGGCTGTCCTTTGCTGGGTGGTGAGTCCACTGCTCCGGCTCGTCGACGCCAGTGAGTAAGACGCTCCTGAGGTATGAGGTATGGCGCTGGCGTGTGAGGTGCTTGGTGATGCACCATGCCCAGAAATACTACTGTTGTTGCCATTGCTTGCACTGGCATTAGCAGCCCCACTGGCACTAGAGTGACAGAGGAGAAACAACAGTGCGGTCCACAGTGGGTTCACTTCTGGCCCACCCAACCAGTCCTTCATGGTGTGACTGTTTCCTACTTCTGTTAGAAACCGCAAAACGGGCGCTGCCAGCTCAGGAGACAGTGGCGGCCTGTTTGCGGAGGATGACGAGGGTTGGTTGTACGAGTACTGGCGTCTCTCTGCCTGTGTGGAGAATCCTGCAGGCAAGGGAAGGTCTGCGCTGACCAGCAGGTTGCAGCAAAGGTCGGCTAAGCTGCGAACAAGCAAGGAAGGCAGACCAGAGTCCAACAGCTGCTGGATGGCACCGGGAGACTGGGACGCAGCTGCCAGGGTCACCAACTGGCACTCTGAGAGGGAGACGGGCACAGTTACTGGTGTCCGAGCATGTTTGGAGTCATCTGTAAGGGAAGCGGCGCTGTTTAAGTCATGCTGCTTCTTGCCATCGTCCGTCATGGCCATACGGCGCTGTGCATTTGTCTGGGCAGCAGGGGGAGCCACGATTCCCATCCAGGACATGAGCAGAGAAAAGTAACTTGGGTGAATATGGCACATGGAGCAAAGCAAGCTGTCCACAGCCTTCTTTAAAACCATGTTGGATGGCAAAGACATGGACCAGTTGTACAACAACCTGCGAGAGAAAAGACAAGAAGCTTTTGAAATAGGTTGCCTAAAAACAGCCTCATGATTTATTAATGCACCAAAATGCTCATGGTAAAGGCTGCCGCTGTTGTATTTGCTCATAGCAAAGGTTGTTTCACTTTGTTCTACTCGGTACGCATAAAGTATTCATACCTGAAGACTGAATGAAATATAGAAGAGTACAGAGGAAAAAAAAAGCAGAATATGTACTCTCAGCCTTCCCCAGTGAAGACCATCAAAACGCACCTCAGGCATAAATACGCATTCATCCAAAACTCTTGCTTGAATATTTTGTAATCGCAAGACTGCAAAAAGATTTGCGGACTCACTCGAAAAGCTCTCTGTTGAGCAGTCCGGGCAAGTCGTAGTCCACGGGCAGCTCATAACTGTGCCATAAGACGGAGGCCACGCAGTGCAGATGTGATGGGGATGGCATGAGCAACCCGTATTCCCGTGAGGGCGGAGCGCTTGCACCAACATAGCTCGATGGAGAACTCTGCTTCAGGGCAGCAACCCGGGATGAGTCGTACACCCATTGTAGAAGAGCCTGGATCCTACAACACAATCAAATAACCCAAGAAATCAGAAACCACAAAAAGTGTGTATGAACCTGTACAGGTTTAACAGTATAACAGATATACAGAGTGGATTTTAAAAGACTTCAATACTTAAAATTCTATTTTTTGGGGGGCAGTCAAACGATTAATCGTGATTAATCGCATACAAAATAAAAGTTTGAGTTTGCCTAATAACTGTGTGTAATTTTGTATATGTTATACAAACACAATGCAAACGTATACTTAAGAAATATTTACAAGAATATGTATTTATTAGCATTTTTATAGAAATTTTTTACATAAATAGCATATTTCTCTTAAATATATACATTAATTTGTGTGTATTTATATATACGTAATAATTATACACAGTACACACACATATTAGGCAAACTCAAACTTTTATTTTGTATGCGATTAATCGTTTGACAGCCCTAATTTTTTACTTGAAATCATGTCACATGTGGCTTGAAGCAAGCGCAAGATCCTCCTTTTTCTCTTTTATAGAAGACTTTAAAACTTTAAGCAGCACTGTGGATCTAATGATCTGTCAAAGAGATAGTTCACCCAAAAATGAAAATTACTCCATGATTTACTCACCCTCAAGCCATCCTAGGTGTATATGACTTTTCGCTTTCAGACGAGCACAATCAGAGTTATATTAAAAAAGTTCTGGCTCTTCCAAGCTTTATAATAGTGAATGATGGCTGAGATTTTGAAGAAAAATGAAGTGCATCCATCATAAAAAGTGCTCCACCTAGGTTAATATAGGCCTTCTAAAGTGAATCGATGCGTTTTTCGAAGAAAAATGTCCATATTTAAAACTTTATAAGCCGGAATCTCTAGCTTCTGCTAACTGTCATACTCACGTTCATGAGAAAGTGGCGTTCTAGTGCATGATGTAGGATGTAGGCATAGTTTAAGAAGTGACAAACGCAGTAGCGCAGAGGAGAGACCAAAACAAAACACCAGTCACGAATTAGAAGTACAAAACGAGGATTTGTAAAGAAAAATGGTGGAGGATTTTGATATAAACTAAGAGGAGACTGGTTTTCCTGTGCTTGATTATGCTACGTCTACTCCCTACGTCATCTGCTGGAACGCAACTCTCTTGTGAACCAGGGTACAACAGTTAGCAGAAGCTAGAGATCAGTTCATAAAGTTTTAAATATGGATATTTTTCTTACACAAATGCATCAATTCACTTCAGAAGGCCTTTATTTACCCCTGGAGCCATGTGGAGTACTTTTTATGATGGATGGATGCACTTTATTGGACTTCAAAATCTCATCCACCATTCACTGCCATTATAAAGTTTGGACATTTTTTTACTATAACTCTGATTATATTTGTCTGAAATATGAAAGACATATACATCTAGGATGGCTTGAGTGTGAGTAAATCATGGGGTAATTTTCATTTTTGGGTGAACTATCCCTTTAAGTATAATATAGTATAATAATGTGTGCTAATGATTAAATAATCAATAGGGCTGCCCTCAGCTAAAGATTTTTTTTATGATTTAATTTTTCTTTATGATGTAGAGAACAGACCTGTCTTTGGTACCAGGGTCCTGAGTGGTGCCCAGCTGGTAGAGAATGTCTATAGTTGAGTCTGATGACAAGCCATTTAACCGCCCAAAGAGCAGTGGACTGTTCAGATCTACAACAAAAAAAAAACAACAATCATATAAAAATGAAAGCCTAACAAAAACAGAACAAACGCAAACTAGTCTTAATATAGGCTCTCTGAATTTACATATCAAAATAAATTAGTACGACATTGCTTGACATTCAAATATAGCAGTCAATCATGAATGAAAAACAATATTTATAAAAAATCTTACTGGCCAAATCGGTGCCAGAAGCAGCACAGTTACGCAGCAAGATGTCAATGAGCTTGAGGCCTATGCGTGTGGACTGCAGGCCGATTTTCACCAGCACCGCCTCAATGTTGGGCGAGTGCATGCCGCAGTATGGGGACATGAGGAGGGCGGCGCAGGTCTGCAGGAGGTTCGCCGTTGGAGCAGCAGCACTGGCCATCATGGCCTCCAGATCAGAAACGTGAGTCAAGCAATGATGCAGCAATCGTAACCAGCCAATACTGAGAAAGCAAAAGAAAATGAGATGTTATAATAGATATAAGCTTAAAACAGGAAATAAAACTACTGATTATTTTAGATGATTTCCAATACCTGGTTTTGGAGACCTGGTCCTCGGAAGGCAGGAATGGATTGTTTACAGTGGCAGAGGAAGTGTTTCCGAAAGCAGTCAGGCCCAAAAGCTTAATCTGTGAGAGGCCCAGCGTGCTGGCGTCCCGTGGTCGGTGCAACCTCAAACACACGGCAGACGCCACCTCTGCCTTTACCAGCTGGAATTTAATGTACGTGAGTCCACTAGTGATGACTGGGGTCGACAGGGGAAGCATGTTTACGCCATCTGCGCTGATCTCCACAGACACGGAGGACGGGCATGCTGGGAAAGAAAGAAAAGCATTTAGTAATACTGTTTTTTAGAAGTCTTTATATGGGTCATATATAACATACAGTTGTGTCATGTGGGGTTTTTGACCAATAATATTGCATTGTGCGTGCACACTCACTAGCGAGGGACGCCAGGTGAGGTTGTATGTGAATCTCCTTGAGCAGAACGGCAGCAGGCAGGTGGATGGTGAGATCGCACCAAGCCTCTTCAGGAAGGAATATGTAGGACCAAGCGGCAGAACGGGCCCGTCGATGTGGCGGTGTGGCCTGCAGCAGCACTTCCGCTGGCTGTGCTGTGGGACTGCTGGAGGTGATGGTGCCTGCAAGGGAACAGCATGAACTATGAATATAGTTTTTAAATACTGATGTTTATATGAAAAGACAGGGCTTTTGACTCTGCTGTACCAAGAGGGGCGAAGTTGTGCAATCCTTCAGCGTTGTCTGGTTCTGAGGTGAGCACTCGTGCTTTCAGGCTGCCGTCTGCTGCTTTACCAGGCCCGGAGTCAAGGAACTTCATGATAGTGGACACCATACTGCGTGCAGTGTTCACGATGGCTCGTGTGCTGGTGACCATGTTGTTACAAATGAGCTGCACACCACCTAAATGAACACAAAGACAGAGGTTGAACATACAGACCAGCTCAAACTGAGTTTTATCTCTTTTGACAGTGTTAGTGTTGGCGTACCCATGTCATGGAAGGCTTTCAAAGCCTCGCTGGTGTCAAGCACTCTCAAAATAAACCACAGTAATGGCTCAGAGAGCTGACAGGTTGATAGAGATCCCTGTCAAAAAATAATAAAACCACTCAACATTGACGAGACGCAGTGACAAATACTCAGAGCTTGTTTATGGTTTTATATTACTTCTTTATATACAAAGAATGTATGTCCACCAAAAGGTGAAAATTATTGGAATGTGTTCTCTTACGAGTCTTACCTGTCGGCCCATATACCCACAGGCCATGTAAGTGAGAATAGGCTGCAGCATGACCTGGACAGATGTGGCTCTTTTACTCAAAGTAGTCAGGATGGTAAAAAGGCCATCGCCCACTGAGATGGCATCCAACCCACCATGAAAGTTCTCGTGTTTGGTTAGGTGAAGCCCACTAGCACCTAAAAGAGAATTCACATTATACAAATAAGTCTCTTATTCTCTTTCTTTCTTCAGTCGTAAAAAAAAAAAGGTTTTTCAGGAAAACACTCCAAGATTTTTCTCCATGTAGTGGACCTCATTGGGGATTGGCGGGTTGAAAGTCCAAACTCTAATTTCAATGCAGCTTCAAAGGGCACTACACTATCTCAGCAAAGGAATAAGGGTCTCATCTAGTGAAAAAACTGGTCATTTTCTTTATTTTTAAAAAAAAAAAATAAAAAAAAGTATATACTTCTTAACCACAAATGCTTATCTTGCACTAGCTGTGGGATGTGCATTTACAACATGACAAATGTTGGAAAGGTCACGCGTTGTTAGTTTTTCTGTGTACTCCGGTTCAAAAACTCTATCCCTTTTTCTCCTCCAACTTCAGAATTGTCCGACATCATTGTTTTACTTTTCTTGTAAAGGCAGGGCTTGTACAGATGCTGTAAAATTAAATTCCAGGACTTTTCAACCACTACTTTCACTTACTATTTTCAAGGACTTCAATCAGAAGTTCCAATCTAAATCAAATGACTCACAAACCGTCTCCAAAAATCCTGATCTAAATCAAATAATTTGCAAACCCAAACTGAATAATGATTTGTAAACCATCATTGCAGATCATGACTCATTTATGAACCAGCTCTGAAGTCACGGTCTAAATCAAATGATTCGCAATATGTCATCCAACTGGAAAGCTTAGAAACAGTAAATCATTTTGCGACAAAATAGTTTAACTGATTCGGAGTTCTGAAAAGCTCAGTTTCACCCATAACTATACGTGTTTTTAAAATCATTAAAAGCAATGTCGTAATTCTAAAATGAATGGCTCTTTTAATTTGATCTGGTTTTTGCTAGTGAATCACTTGAAATGAATGATCAAAGTCACAAGTTAGCAATCAACTGGAGCCGTTCCAGTGTAATGCCGTTAAAGCCGTTAATGACTCACTCAAGTGATTCAGTTCATTTGTTCCTCTTTTTGCATCTTCAGCCATGTTTACACGACATTGTCAGTACTACTACTGGTTTAGCTCACCTGTTTTATGACATTAACTGAAACAACTTTTTTCAGAGATAACATTGCGAATGCTATTTTCAAGGGTTTTCTAGGCCTTCAGTTTCAAAAAGTCAAATTCAATCACTTTAAGCACCTTGCATGAACCCTGTAAAGTGCGTTAGTCTTTGCACGTTTGCTTTGTAAACACTAGGTTGGTACTAGTGCAAAAGCTAGTGCAAGACAAGCATTTGTGGTTAGAAAGTATATAAATTTTTATTTTCTTTAGAAAATGACCAATTGTTTCGCTAGATAAGACACTTATTCCTCAGCTGGGATCACATAGAGCCATTTGAAGCTGCATTGAAACTGCTATTTGTACCTTCAACCTGCTGGCTTCTATTGAAGTCCACTATATAGAGCAAAATCCTGGAATGTTTTCCTCAAAATTCTTAATTTCTTTTTGACTGAAGAAAGAAACATATGAACATTTCGGGTAACATGAGTAATTTATCAGGGAATTTTAATTCTGGAGTGAACTAATCCTTTAATTGAAAATACATTTCCATACCAATTATCATGGCCATGGCGCTGCTGTTGCACTGCCCCAATGCTGACAAGATCTGACTCATAATCTGCTGATTGGCCAAAACCAAATCTGCCACTCCCGCAGCTGGTCCCTGGTGCTGCGCTGTGCCGGCGGCCCCACACTCTTTGCTTCCACACACTTTTTCTTCATCCGACACGCTGTCAGTAGCTCCACCAGCTGGAGGCAGCCTCCCACTGAACTCCCGATCACCTGACAGCGGCAGCATCACCAAATCGTTGACCAGCTTCAACAGGTCAAACATCAGCTGGTCTCGTGTGGTCTCGCCACACACAGCCTTAGCGTCGCCGGGGCGGATGATATTGGCAAACAGGCCGCCGAAACAGGCACGAGCGCCTACAGAACTGTCCGAACCGCTGCGTGAGACCACCTTATCTGAACAAGTGATGTAGTGGTGAACCAGAAAGGTGATTGATTCAATGACAGCCAAGATGGTGGTCACAGAAACCACCTCAAAGTTCTGCTCCAGGGTGAACTCCAAAAGCTTAACCTGTGCATCTAACGGACCCTGACCTGACTGGAATGGACCCCTATAAGATGAAAAAGATGTTAAACGTTCAAATGTTTAACAAGCACCAGTTTAATTACATAAATAGCGAATTAATCATCTACCTCTCTGTAGACAGGATGTGCAACAGTTTAAGCAGAAATTCGCTGAACATCTGTGGACATGTGGAGGACAGGTGCACCTGCAACCTGGTTAAAAATTCCTGCAGGGCTTGTGTTGCAGTGGGGCCGACCTGGAAATATAGATGGAGAGGAAGTATGTGAGGCATTTTCCAAATATATCATTATGAATCCGGTCATGCGCATACTCTTCATTAAGCTCAATACCTGTGAGCTGTGCTGGCTGGTGCCGTGAGGGTTTCCTCCAGACAAGAAGCGCACAAGCACGTGCACAAGTGTGGGGTCAGACACCATCTGCTGGGCTGTGCTCTCCTGCACACCCATCCCACTGCTGGAGGCTGCAGATTCAACACACATTATCAGCAGAGTTAATCCAAAAGTGTGTCACCAGACTGTTTGCTTTTATAATCCGGTTGTGGAAGAGCAACACAACACGGATCTGCTGAACTGGCGGGATTCCCCAAGAGAAAACCCACATACAGAAATCTAGGTCTCCCTGTGGGAACACCCACACATCTCAGTGAGTCCAGAAACACACCAAAGCCAGGCTTGGCCTGTCAGATACTCACCACTAGCAGGCATATTTGTCATGAGGGTAAGACTGTGCAGGACAAGACACCATGTTCTCAGAGACGTGTTGGGGTACCAGGCAAGCACTGACAGGAAACTGCTGATAGAGGCTGAAAGAGAAATGAATTATAGTCATTATAATCTCATTATAATCTCCTCAAAAATATGCTAATATCCTCAAATCAAAATGTTCTATCATTTAGTGAAAGTCACACCTTGGTTAAGAGGGATTGTGGGCACTCTGCTGGCGTTGAAGAGGAAGATGTCTGAGCCGCTCTCCTCTGAGCCTCCAGAGCAGGAACTTAAACTCAAAGTCAACCACAGCTGCAGTAAAGATTCCAACTAGACAGACAAAGAGATAAAGGTGGTGTAATTCTGTAACTTCTCAGAGTAAAAAATAATTCAGGAAGTTTAATTTCAGGGCAAACTTGATAAATAAAAGTGAGAAATCCAGACTATGCTCATACCTGAACATGGTGCACTTGCAATAAAGAGAAGAGTTTGTTAAAGCAGGTGCTCAACATGGGGATGGAAGATGGTTGTATCATCAGACTGCTACTGGGGGGAGAACTGTGGAACCCTCCACGCAAAAGAGAGTCATCTGTCCCATTTGCAGACTGGGCCACTGAAAGACAAGAGGAAAAAAGACCATGAGAAGAGACAATGACAAAAAATCTGCAAAAAGAAATGTTTTAGAACAGAGATTGAATTGAACTGAAAAACACTCACTAAACACTTTTTAAAATTTCAGTAATTTAAGAAACTGTTAACTGTCAATGGTTAACTTCATTACTGGTAATTCAACAATTACTGGGGTTCAAGCATTTTTCTTTGAGCCATTATAGACATTTTTAAGATGATTTCACCCAAAAAGTGATATGAGATATAGGTAGCACCTTGGATAAAGACACTGTATACCAAATTTTAAGTCAATTGGTCAAACGGTGTAATAGTTACTTCCATTTTCATGACAACTGAGTCTACAACAAACGATCTAGAAGTTACAATCAATTTCACGTTTTCAATCACTGCAGTGTCTTCTTTCATATTGCCAGACTTTTTTTCACTGTAGGAACCCTGTACACATTTTTGTTAGCGTACCAGATGGAGATGTGGACGTTAGCGCCTGCAGTATTGCGTCTGCCTCCAGTGTCGCCATCATCTTCAGCATGAGTTCTGCCTGCTGTTCTAATCCCACCTCCAGTCGAGCATCCAGCGCTGGGATAAAAACCAAGGTACTTTAGCACTCAAATTTTATTATATATTTTATTTTATTGATTTATTTTGACACTTCTCACCCTGAGACACAGACACAGAGAGGTTCTGAGATCCAGGCTTCTCTGTGGTGGCAGCCGCAGGGGGTTTGGACACAGGTATGCCCACACCCCCTGTGTAGGGGTTATAACTGTACGAGCCATAGTCAGCACCCCAGTAATCGTACCAGGTACTGCTGATTGGCTGCAAGAGAGAACATATAAAAAGAAAAAAAAAACAACAAAAACAATCTCAGATATTCATCTCTGAGAAAAACTGAAAAATAATTTACTTGAAAAGAGGTTAAATCATTGGCTTTGTGTAAATCAGATCTAAATATCACAATCAAACTTTAACTACTAATGTTTGATTACATAATACATGCAATATAGGGGTGAAACAGTTCACTGTTCAGTTCACTTCCCACAGTTCTTTATGTATATTTATACCATCTAACAATCAGAATAAATGTTGTGTGTGAATTATAATGTGTCTGCTCTCAGTAGTAATTATGGCTATTTCCATGTCACTTAAATTGCTGTACTTTAAGACATTTCACAATGTAAATGTCTGTAAACTTTGTCTTGCATTTTTCAGTAATTGTGGTAATAAGGGCTCTTTGAAGAAAATAAGTAATTAGACGGGCACGAGAAAGTTGAGAGTTTAAAATACAGGTTAAGAGTATCATACGGGCTATCATCAATGTAACTGACCACAGAACCGTGAGAAATTGTAACCATTACACCCCTAATGCTGAAAGAAAGATAAAAAGAACAAGGTCCATACCTTAAAAACCTTGGCGGCGAGTGGATCTTTTTCCAAATCAATATCTAAAGGATCAATATCAACATCCATCAAGTCTTGTAGCAAGTCAAAGTCAATGTCTTTATCTTTTTCCAAAGATGACAGTGGAGGAGCACCTTTGGGCAACGAAAAGACCTTTAATATTGCAAGAGCAGCGTACCAAGAGAAGCAACTACACAGACAGCCTTCTTTAGGACGTCCAGCTGCCAAACTCCTCTTAGACGGACAGGACGCCTGAACAGTGGATCGCTGACCCATTTTGAATGAGTTTTGACATAAATCTAACCCAATGATAAAAATGACCATAGATGTATATAGAGTCAAAATCATCTGCACTGTTCCAACCTCCTGTCCACTGCATTATACCACTATTACATATCAATAAAAAACGCAAACACAAAAATACACATGCAGCTCATCTAAGAGAGAAAAACAAACAAATAAACATTAGAAACAAAAGAAAGGTGAGGGTCCGTGTGAGGTGACGTGCTATTCGGGCGGGGTTACCAACGCACTTTGGAACACAGAGGATGTCCCGGGTGTACCTGCGATGATATCGGGTCCCAGAGGCTCATCAATGGTCTCCACCAGTGGGATGGGGGTCGGCTGGGGGAGCGAGTCATCAGAATCTACCACTACAGAAGCAGCAGCGGCTCCGGCCTCATCAGCCCCCGCCCCCTCCATCCCATCCGCACACACTGGAGACAACAGCTCTCCTAAAAACACATTATGCCATCTAAATTAGGATTGTCACAATTCAATTTGAGTACTCGATTCTCAGTTACATTTTGCCTGTGTCAAGTAACTAACAAAATACTAGAAAAAATACTAGTGCCGCATTCCACAGACGAGAATCCATGAAATGCATTATTAAAGGCTCCATGACATATTAAACCCATTTAAAAATCATAAAAGCATAATGCTATTGTGAATTCACAAACACTACAATTCAATTAAATAAATATTCTGCCATAAAGAAATGGCCAAATATTAAAGATTAAGTGGACGTTTGAATTAAATGTTGTTGAGCCAATATTAAACACGGATTAGTGCAGTAAAGTGTAAAAACAATCGTCAAGCCAATGTACATTAGCTCTATTGTTTATAATATATTATGTATTTTAAGTTTTGCTCAATAAAACCATATGATTACTTGCTTTTGATACTTTATTTGAACTAATTATTGTTGCCTCATTACTATTATATATGTATGTTAAGTAAATTTAAAAGATATTGTTCACTTAGATCTATTTTATTACTACAAAAAAAGTAAATATAATTACCCAATTACTCAATTAATCATTAGAATAATCGACCAATTACTCGATTACCAAAATAGTTGTTAGCGACAGCCCTAATCTAAATATAAAATAGACATAAAACATAAAAACTAATTTCTAATTACCCAATTACTCGATTAATCGTCAGAATAATCAACGATTACTTGATTACCAAATTAATCATTAGTGACAAACGCTAATCTAAATATAACATACAGACATATAAAACATGTATGACAGTCCGTGGGCCACTGGGAATATCTCTTCAAACTTAAAACACACACACACCTGCAAGGATGTCCTGCAGCATGCAGGTGAGGGAGTACTGGGCCCAGGCTCCGCCCCATGAGATGTCCCCACGGTTAAAGTCCGTTCCCACCAGTAACAGCAGTAACCTCTCTAGCTGCTGCTCTGAAACCACCTCACACAGGTGGATTGTGGGTCGCGTTGCATTTGCTATTCTGGCCAATACCTGAGCAGGTGCATGAGATTTAGAACATTTAAGACAGATATGGTCTATAACATAGTTCAAATAAATGCATTCTTTTTAAGCACAAGGGACAACTGAAAAAAAAAAAAAATGTAATAGACTCCAAAGTTCTGAATGGTACTGTAATCAAAATTCAATGGCACTCAAAACCAGCACATTTTTTTCTTCTTTATGTAGAAAAGCATGCTGCACCTTGCAGACGAACAATAGAAGGTCTGCGTGACATGTAAAGTCCATGGAGAGGAGGAACAGAGCGAGCTTCTGGACGACGCAGATGCAGCGCTCGTGAGAAAGCGTGAAGGGCAGGAGCTCCACCTCAGGGGTCTCTTTCGCCACCGACGCCTCTGAGTCCAAGGTGGAGCGTGGCCATTCAGCTGTCCGCCTCAGACGGATCAGATCTTTAAAGTGCTGCAAAAGAAAAAGAACCACAGGGATAATGTTACGATCTGTTAAAAGGCTACTTATATCACTGCTATTAATTGTGGCTACCACTAATGTTGTCCCACACTCACTCCTAACGAACAAGGAGATGACAAAAGTTTCGATTCTAACCTTGGATGTAGCTTGTTTGAGTTTGGCCTGCTCCACCAGTAGCTTGTAGGAGGAGCCTTTGTTGCTCTGAATTTTCTCTTTCTCGATTTGCTCTACTAAAGCCTTCTGTTTGGCTTTCAATAAATTCAACTGCTGCAGTGAAAGGAGAATTGATCAACATCCACACTAAGTAAAAAGGAAAAGATTTCAAGTGCAGGTAAGCACAGGATGTTTGTGCGAGACACGTGTACCTGTTTATGGTGGACTAGCTGTTTGCGGATCTTGCGTGAATATAGTCGATCTAAACTGCTGTTGTTGCCTTTGGCGGATCTGCTTGGGTTCTGAGACTGCAGACTGTTGTTTATGAAACTCCACTGGTTCCCTGGTGTGATTGGAAAGAAGAAAACAAAGACTCGTTACCAGTGAAGACACATCTCTATGCAGTATGCACACTACCTTTTTGAAAGAAATTAATACTTTTTATTCAGCAAGGACATTAAATTGATCAAAAGTGACAGTAAAGCCATTTATAAATGTTACAAAAGATTTCAACTAAATGATGTTTCTTAAAGCGTGCCATTTATCAAAAAATGAAAAAATGTATCAACGTTTATTATGCACAATACTGCACAAAAAAATACTATGCACAATACTGGTAATAATGAGAAATGTTTCTTGGGCACCAAATCAGCATATTTGAATTATTTCTGAGGGATCATGTATCACTGAAGACTGAGTAAAAAAATGCAGCCATGTCATTACAGAAAGAAATTACATTTTAAAACATTAAAATGGAAAATAGTTATTTTAATTATAATAATATTTTAGATTTTACTATTAATATTTTTTATCAAATTAATGCAGTCTTGGTGAGCATAAGAAACTTCTTTAAAAACATTACAATTCTTACTAATACCAAACTTTTGAATAACAGTGTACTTGTCCTTAAGAATTTTACCTGTAAAGGATCTTTCTCTGTCTTTAGCCCCAAGAGGTTTCTTAGCTGCAGTGGCTTCATCTTCCACGCTGGCCACATAGTCGAGTAGTCGAGAGACCAGCATGACCACCCAGCTGATCATGGGGATATCCAACACACCTATAAAAACAAACAAAACTGTAACATCACCATAAACACACAAAGATGCAAATTACATGAAAATCTAAATCTCAAACACGCACCTTCTGTCCTGCGGGGCTGTGCTGCACTAGCCTGTTGCAGAGGGGATAGCAGTGTGTCCAGAAGATTCAACAAACCCTCCAAAACCCCACTGTTACTCAAAGATCTTTGGCCAATACAGGACAGCAACATAAACACCCTGAGGAAATGAAAAGATGGAATGAGTATCCTTAGGAATACTTATGATAATGTTATAAAACTTCCGCAAGCGTGTGTTGTTTGTGTTACCTGTCCTGAGGGAAAATAAGCAACTGTTCGGAGTTGTAGAGCTCCTGCAAGACGTTAGACAGGAACTGACCCCACCACCTCTCGCCTCCACACAGCTGCACCAGCAGCAGACCTGCATGCAGACGGATCTTAGGAGTCCCACTGATGCACAGCTGCTTGAAGAGCTCTTCACAAGCCTGTGCGTGAAACGTGTTCTGCAGCACTGAGGGCACAGAGTGACCTGAGCGAAAGAGAGGGAAAACATTAATTCTGACACTAAAACAGACAGGTTAGAATAAAGTCAATGTGATTTTAAAAAAGTAAGGGGGTTTTGGGACCGGCTGCCTCCCTCACCATTACAGCAGTGCAGCAGACTGAGAAGTGTGTCCAAAAGGTATCTGATGATAGTTCGGAGCTGCTCTGTAGAAGAGTTCTGTACCAGCTCTCTAGGGTCGTAGGTCTCAGGCAGGTGTTTCCGGGTGGCTCCCAGGGACACGCGCAACCTCTGGACAGCGTGATGCGCCAGGTTGAGCTGCAGCTGGAGCTGAATGCAGTCTTGGTAGGCAGAGAAAACACGGGAATCCTCCTCGACTGCTTTATCAGGCTTGCGCAGGAAGTACTGTGCGTTATTAGCACTGTTTAGAGGTGGCAGGTCAATGTTCTGAAGTAGCGTCTCAAGTCGATGACAGGCCAGATTATACCTGTAAGAGGTCAGTATATTGAATTAATTTCTTTCAAAAAAACCAATCAAACAAAACTTGCAGACCTCAAAATTTTGAATGGTAGCTTATTAACCTGCACTGAATGTCCTCCTGTAGGGCCACCATCATTGACAAATGTTGATCCAGATCTGGCTGACTGGCAGCTTCGCTCTCTCCCCTCAGAGGGTCGTGCATCAGCTTCAGTTCACTTTCCCATGGCAGGATATAGGTGTGGCCATAATAGAAACCCAATGGGATCTTAGCCCGGGCATTAGTGCTGCCATATCGACCAATCACAGTGATCTGGAGGAGGGAGCATAGAGTGAGTGACAAAGCAGAAAGCAGACTGCTATGAGCCCTGTACACATTTGATTATGCAAAACGTGTATAAACCTTCATGAATCTGCAGACGGGAGGAGGCAGTAAGTCGTGTAGAATCAGCGAGTGCGTGCTGATATCTGTGGCGACCACGAGTCGCCTTCCATCCACCTCCTCCCCGAGAGTCCAAATGTCGATGGAAAGGGAGGCCAAATCAGCGCATGTTGGGATCAGTGCATCCGTCAGTAACACCGGCCGGCCGAAATCTAGAGTCACAAACCGCCTTGCACCTACAAAGAAACATTCAGGATTTATGTCTAAGATCGCACAATCAAAGGATGTTGGCAAACCAAAACAAAATGCCCCTTATAGAGTGAGGATCCATAAGCAGGAATAAACAGAGTATGTTCTAGAGCAGTGATTATCAACCAGGAAGCCAGGGCTAATTAGGGGGCCTCAGCAAGCTTCTAAGTGGGCCTCAAGATGACTCAAAATGTTTTAACATAAGACAAAACTTGCTCTAATACAACACAAAATCAAGGTATTTCTTCTTATAATTTAAGATCTTTCTTGAAAAACCCAGATATATGTGACCCTGGACCACAAACCCACTCATAAGTAGATATTTGTAGCATTAGCCAACATTACACTGTATGGGTCAAAATTATAAATTTTTCTTTTATGCCAAAAATCATTAGGATATAGATGTTCCATGAAGATTTTTTGTAAATTTCTTACCGTAAATATATTAAAACGTAATTTCTGATTAGTAATATGCATTGCTAACAACTTAATTAGGACAACTTTAAAAGGCAATTTTCTTAATATTTAGATTTTTTGCCCAAAGCACAACGCCGCTATATGCTGACGTGCTGCCCATGAGGCTACTGACACTAATTCTTGGGTATTTTTTCAATAAATATACATTTTGCAGTCATGTCAAGCTCTAAAATATTTTATGGAGTAGAAACTGCAAGTAAACTACCTTTAAAAAAAAAAAAAAAAGAACATTAGGCTTTTAAATATTGCTGCAGACCATAGAGGGCCTTGGAGTCAATTTGGTTGAGAACCAATAGTTACTAAAAGTAAAATAAATATGATTACAGTTAATATTTAGATTTTTTTGTAGTTTTAGCATTTTAATTAAACGAATAGCGCACACAAAAATTACAATTCTGTCATCAATTACTCATCTTCAAGTCATTCCGAACCTGTAAGACCTTCATTTATCTATGGAACATGAATCAAGATGTTTCTGATGAAATTCCAAAGGTTTCAGATCCTCAACAGACAGCAATGCAACTGAAATGTTCCCAATCCTGGAAACATAGTAAGGACATCAATAAAATAGCCCATGTTTTGTTGAATAAAGTCATTATTTTTATTTTTATTTTTTTTGTGCACAAAAAGTATTCTTGTAGCTTCATGACACACTACGTATCTGGGTCTAGGAACATTTCAGTTGCATTGCTGTCTATGGAGGGTCAGAAAGCGCTCGGATTTCATCAAAAATATCTTCATTTTTGTTCCGAAGATGAATGAAGCTCTTACGGGTTTGGGACGACATGAGGGTGTGTAATTCATGACAGAATGTTCATTTTTGGGTGAGCATAATGAACTCCCTTGGAAGTCTGCCGGGGCTCTCATTGGGTCCCGGCCCCATGATTGAGAACCACTGTTGTAGTGTGAGTGCTGATGCAAAGTACCTGAATGCATTCGCTCGATTATTATGGACTGATGTGGTGGAGGCTGTAGAAAGTGAGAGGCCTGTGAGATTGCCAATGCCAAGCCACTTCCTATGGGGTTCTGGAATGACAACGCACACACATTAGCTGAACGCAACCCACAAGTTCAACTACAGAAAGAAAACAAACTGCACACGGCCACTTTTAGGAAAGTAACATATCTTTTATGCTAGATTACCAAACTAGCCTCTGCTATTATGCACAAATTTGTCACAAAACCAAATAAAACATTGATAAATAATCATTTAAACAGTATAAATATAAATAATCAGGAGAACAAACTTTCAGTTTTTAGAACTTACTGGTTTGGCTTTCTGTGTGTTTTTATTTTGTGCTGAAAGGTTCACAGGTGGAGGATCAATGACAGATCCCGGGAATAGCTGAGCCAGTTCTACACTAATAGCTGCAGACACTGCCTCGTTCGGTGGGGTGAGAGGAGGCGTCATGAACAGCGGTGTAGTTTTAGGAGTGGGCGGGATGACATCAGAGGGGTGGATGAAGAAGCCAGGGGCGGAGGACGGGTTGGATGGCACTGAGTTGACGACGCCTGATGCTGCGGTGGCTGCTGCTGAGGTGGTCTGGTGAAGTTTGGCCTCCAGCTTCGCCTTCTGTTTCAAAAGACAGCCGATTAAATAAAATTCAAAGAGTACTGAACAAATCAAGACATCAAGATTAAAACAAATAAAGAATGCATTCACGTATAACCTGCTGCTGGAGTTTTAAAAGCTGTTGCTGCTTCTCCTGAAGAACTTGAAGCTGCTGTTCGGCGGACACCATTGCATGAGATAGAGACTGCAGGGCCACCTGTGCAGCTGAGCTAAGGGCCGTAGATGCTTCGCCAACGGTCCCAGCAGACAGCCCTGTCACTGTGGGCGTCACGCCAAAGGTGCTCACTGCAGAAGAACGTAAAGGCAAGCAGGCAGAGATATTAGCACTAAAGGTGCAGTCATTTTTACTGGTGCTCAGCGAAATACTCCAGGCAATTCAAACAGAAATCAGAGTTTTGCATGAGGCTGAAAAAGGTTTTTACAGACTTTGCAACAGGTCACATATAGTGTCCACGCTAAATTATTAACAATAGACCTTTTTTGCCCATGAAATTTTGGCTAGTCAGGTTCATGATGACACAGTTGGTGGTAAAATATACATGACGTAAAAGAGAGGAAAAGGAAAGTGGGATATGTACCGGTGAACATACTTGCATCATCCCTCTCCACCCTGGTGCCATCACTGGTGGAGACGCAAGTAAAGTGCAGGGGTTCGACCTCCAGCAGGCCGGTCAGAGCAGTAAAACTGCCCTCTGCCGCCCCGCTGCTGTTGACCTT
>JAHKKF010524159.1:0-24714 GCA_019740295.1 Labeo calbasu | reverse complement strand
CTTCTTATCTCATAATTTTGGCTTTCTGACTTATAACGACTGTGATAATTATGAGTTTCAACTTATGTCATAATTGACTTTTGGCATATTTTAGACTTTGTGCCATAATTCTGCCATATTTATAATGAAATTTATTAATAATTGTTCATTATTAATATTTTTTTAATTTATTATTATAAGTCATGATTGTAAGATAAAAAGTTGAAACTGAGAGATACTAAGTCTTAATTATTACAAAATTCTAATTGTGAAAATGTCTTGATTTATAAAATTACTAAACTGTCATAAATATGACATTTGTCATATTTATATGCAATATATGACAATATGACAATTATATGACTCATAATTTCAAATTCTGACATCATTCTGACTTGTCATAATTAACTATAAATTTAACTTGTCATAATATCAACTTTTTGATCATTTTGACTGTTATATTTATGATTCTTTGTTATAATTATAAATCTGACATTTTATCTCAATTTTGAATTAGTCATAATTATGATATATGTCAATGTCAACATAATTAACTTCTTGCCATAATTATGACAGTTTTTCGCAAATTTCAACTTCTATCATAATTATGATTTCTTATCTCATAATTTTGGCTATAGTTTAGACTTTGTGCCATAATTCTGCAGTTCTTTTTTTTTTTTTTCAACTTTTTTCACAATTTTGATTCTTCACGTTTTTCTTATGTGCTGGAAAAGGGCTTTGATACCATCAAGACCCAAATTCCCCGAAAAGAGTTTCTTAGGGAAGAATGTACTTGTTTGGACTTCAAATATGCAGTTTGTTAATAAAGGTAACGTCTATTTAAAAATTTGCTTCGATGTTTTCGGAGATGTGAGCTCCAGGGCATCATCCAAGAGCAGCCTTACCTTGGCCAGTTCTAGTGGTTAAACATGAGATATAATTCGTTTTGGGTAAAGACTTTGTGCCATAATTCTGCCATGCCTTTTGTTTTGCAAATTTCAACTTCTTTCATAATTTGACTCTTTACGTTTTTCTTATTTGCCAAAAAAGGGCTTTGATACCATCAAGACCCAAATTCCCCAAAATGCTGATTGTAAAAAGTGTTCAACAAGCAAAAGAAAGCAAAAAACAGCTAAATGTTTCTTTGATGGCGTCTCGGGTGAGTTTGCATCAGTGCTTGAATAATTAACCGTGTTTGAGTGTCCCGGGCTATAGCGGAGAGGCCCGTGGAGAGACTCCCGTCGGCGGGGACGTGGTTCCGCAGAGTTGGACCCACCACTGCTGGCGGCACTTGTTTTCCCGTTTGTTGAGGCAGCGCCAGTCTGCCCTCCGTCTTAATGAGCGTGGACGCGCGGGTGCCCGCGCACCTGTGCGAGGAACAGAGGGGTTAATCCCACGCGGTGAGCATCGAGCTGACAACGGTAAGGTGGAGGAGAGATACAGGAGGCTGCCGTTCCCTCGGGTTTCTACCCCAGCACGCTAGAATGAGTTGTTTCAGTCACCGCTGGATACCTGACAAGCGGGCCTTCATGAATTACAAAATGAAGATTGATAATCCCTTGTCTGTTTCCTCTGTGTGTGCACAAAGAAACACGCACAGTAAGAGAAAAGCGAAGAGTGATGCAAAAATCACTGTCATTTGCAACGCAAGCTGTTCACTGGTGGGTACATTTTCCTCAATGTCCTTAAAGGAACGTTCCGGGTTCAGTAAGTTCAAGTTGAGCTCTAAAGACGGCATTTATAGCATAATACTGATGATCATAGTAAATAAATCTTTCCTCTGGTTTAAAATAAATAAATACAATTGTGGAAGTAAGCATTTAAAAGCAATTATTTGCATGAAGTATGCCTCAAAAACTATATCTGACCCTGGACCACAAAACCAGTCATAAGGGTCAAGATTCATACATCACCTGAAATCTAAATAAATAAGCCATTGATGTATGGTTTATTAGGATAGGACAATACTGTGGCCGAGATACAACTATTTGAAAATTTGGATACTGAGACAATACTGAGAAAAATCGCATTTAAAGTTGTCCAAACGATCTTCTCAGCAATGTATATTATGAATCAAAAATTAAGTTTTTACAAAATATCTTCATGGAACATGATTTTTACTTAATATCCTAATGATTTTTAGCATAAAAGAAAAATCCATCATTTTGACCCAAACAATGTATTGTTGGCTATTGTTACATGCTGCTTACGACTGGTTTTGTGTTCCAGGGTCACATATACTGTATATATTTTAACAACAGTTCTTATTGGTCCTCGAATCTGATTGGCTTAGAGGAGGGTGATATTCTAGTTCGGAACTTCAACCGTTTCACCATTTGTATCACACCATTTGTATCAATCTACTGTAATTTTATAAATAATACTGATTTCGTGTTACAGAATGTAGTTTTAAGGGTGTTTTAGGCAAAACTTGACAGATTTTCGGAGATGTGAGCTCCAGGGCATCATCAGCCGTTCAGCACCCATAAACCTCACCTCGCCCAGACCTTATGGAATTTGCTGCTGGTTCTGATATCTCTATAGTGGTTAAACGTGAGATATAATTCATTTTGGGTAAATCTAACAGGCAGTCTTTGGTTTCATTAATCTATTATTTGTTCCAGAGCAAATAGTTTTGGCTGAGGGCAAAATCTAATCACGTTATATTTCATGTAACTTCAATGTTGTATATCAGAGCGCTGCCTTTGTACTTTTGACTGAATTGCCTAGCAATTTTTATGACGATATTATGATATTCAATAAAAAAGTAGAATTTAATAGGACTTGCACAAAGTGTTCCTCAAAACTCACAAGTCTTGTGGTTGTAATTTGAAAATAGCATCTACTTTAACATTTATTCAATGCTGTCAATATAGTTTAACTCCCACTGAATCCGGAACATTCCTTCAACTAACAGAAGTAGCACACACCGTCAAGAAACACAAGTCAAACAGTCTGAAATAAGCTGAAACCACTATTTTTCTTGAACTCTGAGCCGTTCAGTCTCAAGTCTCGTGCAGCGGTCAACTATCAACTGCAGCGAGGTAAAAATTCAAAACACAAGGTTTGACGAGAGTGATGGACTAGTGGCTAAAATTGTTAAGGGGTGGAAGAAGATGTTTCTCTGCTGGTGTCAGCAGAAGTTTGCGATGCGTGGAGGAAGGCAGAGAAGCAGAGGAAGATGCACTTGCCGATGCAGTCACAGCGAGATCGCGAGGAAAAAAAAAAACACATGTGCCACTGTTTGGGAAAGCTTGTTACGCTCCAAGAGAAAACTCTGACTTTCTTTTTCTCTCACACACTCACACGGACTGTCAGACAAGGTTTTTTTCCTCCTCTACCAGAGCCTACACTATATTCTCATATTAACATTTCATTTACAGTGTCATTGCACCACGTTTCCGTGAAATATCATTCCGGTTATTGGGTTTGTGTTCAAGGCAATGCATGGAAATTCATTTTACGGCGACACAAAACCGGTAACGGCGCTGCAAATGAAACTGGCAGGGAAAACAGATAATAAATAAATAAGTGGATACAAAACAAGACACCGCAAAGTCACAGCACGACGCGAAATAAAAACCCTGGAACGCATCCATATCAATTTCACCCCTCCAGCCTACCGAGAGAATTCCGAGGGAGATAAATAAAGAACATTTAACTGCTCTCCTTTCCCGCGTTGCCTCTGGCCGTGTTAAATTCGGGGCACTTTGGAGGAAGAGATTGATGCTTTCCTATCTGATGCGTTACAAATGTCTGGAGGGATCCCGCTGTCCTGACTCTTTAAAAACCTGCACATCAGCATAACCGCCGCGGCCACACACGCGCACGCCGGCGAAGTTTATTGACTTGTGAAATCGCATTCAGGACAGCCTTTTATTTTTCCCAGACTATAACCTTGCCTTCTAGGTTGCTTACTCAACAGAGCTGATTATGAGGAGCCGTTATTCTCCCGTTGAAAGGTCAGTGTGGTACTACAAGCTTCCGTTTTAATATCAGCTCTTCATTATGAGCCCGCAAGCTTATTAACAAATTGGCGTCAAACGCGGGGTACGATGTGGGCGGAGGGGGAGGGTTTGCGCGTCGACGTGCCTGGGTTTCGGGGTTGTTGGTGGGTATCTGGGGCACAGACAACAACCCCCGTGGTTTGTCGGCCGGAACAAGACAACATGCTACATCTCTCTCCTTGTCACGGCCAGCGCGCCAAATTGGCATCGCTACGTCGAGATGGTCAGCCCTGAAAGCAAACGACCGCAAGAACAGGAGAAAGAAGAGCGCAAGTGGAAAGAAAAAGGAGCGCTTTACATATAGACACACAAGGATGACTCCAGGGCCTGTCAGAGGGAAAAAGTCAAATAGAGCTGAGTGATAGTTTTCTCCGTCAGCCGGCCAAAATGCCAGATAGCATGTAAATCATGATCGGCTGACCGTTTCCCCGGCTACTTGTCAGTTTCCTGTCGGCCGTCTCCGCTGCACGGTTTGGACAATTGTCTTCGACTTAGAGAGAGCCTGAGATTGATGTTTATTCAAAGCGTCTCGCTTCAATGGCCAGCCAACATATTTCAGCGACGGAACCATCAAAACGGACACCTCGTCATTAGTCCACCTATTCTGGTTTAATATGCTCGAGGAGGGGAGAACGGAAGAGCTTGAGAGATTGTATCATTTATCTAACCCATATTTAAAGGGTTGTCGGGGAAGTTTAGTGAGCTCGGGTTCAGGGAACTAATGGCTCAGGATGTCTTAATAACCTTTTTAAGTGTTAGCATTTGCCACGTTGGATTTTCACATGATCGTTTTTAATGTGCCATAAAAAGCAATCGCTCTGACCGTATGTGGCCGGTGGAGAAGCATCAACAGCGGGGCATCCAGAGCAAAGACTATTATGAAACAATGACGACTCCAACAATGCATAAAATGTCCAGCACTGTGGTTAGATACTGGAAATATGTATATAAAATCAGATCAATGTCTGTTGTGGGCTAATGGTTTGGATCAAAATGAACACTTTTAGGCCAAGACCTAAACGTGACTAAAAATGTGACCCTGGACCACAAAACCAGTCATTAGGGTCCATTTTTTGAAATTGAGATTTATACATCATCTAAAAGCCAAATAAATAAGCTTTGTTAGGTTAGGACAATATTTGGCCAGGATACAACTATTTGAAAATCTGGAATCTAAGGGTGCAAAAACATCAAAATATTGAGAAAATCACCTTTAAAGTTGTCCAAATAAAGTTCTTAGCAATGCACATTACTAAACTAAAAAGTTTTGATACATTTACAGGAGGAAACTTACAAAATGTCTTCATGGAATATGATCTTTACTTAATATCATAATGATTTTTGGCATAAAAGAACAATCAATCATTTTGACCCATACAATGTATTTTTGGCTATTGCTACAAAAATACCCGTGCTACTTATGACTGGTGTTGTGGTCCAGGGGTCACAAATGAACTTTTTTTGACAGTGGGTTTTATTAGGCACTTAAATATAATATACATTATTATAACACTCACGGGTGTAAGTATTGCATATGAATCATATGAAATGGTAACACTTCACAATAAGGTTACATTAGTTAATGTTAATGTATTAACTAACATGAATGAACAATACATTTATGTCAGTATTTCACCTTTGTTAGTGTTAGTTAATAAAAATACAGTCGTTCATTGTTAGTTCATGTCAATTCACAGTGCATTAACTAATGTTAACAAGCAATGCTGTAGAAGTATTGTTCTTAGTTAAGCAGAAGTATTGTTATAGTTCATGTTAACTAATGTAGTTAACCAATGTTAACTAATGATCTTACTGTAAAGTGTTTCCAATGAATCGCATACAAACTAACTAAAAAAGAAAAAATATGTTGTGAAAAATGCATAGATGTACTTGGAGCACCAACAATTTTTTGCCTCCAGAAGTCATTTGAGAAATGGGGAAAAATGTATATAAATAAATAAATAAATAAATAAATGTATTTATTATTTTTATTATTATTTAAATATATAGATCCATCCCTATATTTTCCCCATTTCTTTAAATTAATATTTTTTTACATTTAAAAATATCTAAAAATAATAATAATAAAACAATTTAATCACTGACTAGTCAATTTAACAAATAAATAAATAAATAAATAAATAAATAAATAAATAAAATAAAATATAAAATAAAATAAAATAAAATGAAATGAAAAAAAAATCTAATTTCAAACAAATCTTTGTGCAATGACCGTATCTCACATGAGATTACAAATTAAGCAATTTTTCATTTATTACTAGTATTGGAGCATGATGTAATGTCTTCACAGTGCTGCCAGAGACCAATGTTAAAGACATACTCTTTTTGGACTCTGTCCCGTATAGCATGAATCACCCTAATGCAGAGTAGCGGCTGTGCCTCCAATGACCCGGGAACGCGTATTGACTTAACCCAGTCGTCATGGCTACTCCAGTCTATGTATATTTCCACAGGTGAGCAGTTAAAAACATTGCCGGGCCAAATCCCGTCCACAATGAATTATCCAGACCGTCTCCTCTTCCAAACATCCTCTCTGGTATAATCAACCCTCTATTGGAAAATAAAAAGGTCTGACACAAAATGCTCCAAATGAGAAAAAAAGCACAAGTTTAAATAATTTTTAAAAACAGCAGGCCAATAAATTTTCAAGCAGAGGTTAATTTAGTAAGGAGAAACCCTAGCGCAATTACCCTGTCCGATTCCCCCTCGCGCCCCGAGGGCTCCAGTCAAAAATGTCACGGAGGGGAGTTATTTTCTCTAAAACACAGCCTGAGAAAAAAAAAACAGCCTGTCCTAACAAGACCCCCGCTAATATCACCCCCCATCATATTAGCTTTTGTCACAGGATATTACCACATCACCCGCATCCCACCGTCACAAATTTCTTAATAATGCACTCATGAGTGAAAACAGGAAATGTTTTTTTCACTCTCGTTCTGCATTGCATTGACGAGAAAGCAATTCCAAGCAAGGCACAATCGGCCGGATGATGTATTCCACTCGGCTGACAGTTTGGGCCAACAGAACTTCATTTTATTTCTAAATGAAGCCTTACTAGCATAATTGAGGCCCATTGCACTAATCAGCCTGGGCCCGCGTCAGGCGCAGGTTCCTAAATCTAACCCGCCCATTACACGTGATGCCGGGTATTCATTCTGACATGATGTGAAATGTTTAGCAGTCACACTCTTGTCTTACTGACACACGGACTGCCCACCCTGTCAGCTGACAGCGCCCTCAAACACACACACACACGTACAGACTGCCATTCTGGAAATGTTTTAATCCTCTTCTCTTCCCGTGCCGGACCGAGCCGCTATCAGAGCCATCCCGCACGCCACTAATTATGATCTTAATCTAGTCACATCAGTTAGATCCAAATCAAATTTCCCCAGGCTGCAGCTTCAACCACCCAGGCAGAAAGACGACGAGCTCCCAGTCCTTTAATCAAAGTCTGATTCGAGCTATTTCAATAAAAAAATACACCACACTGAGGCTTTCAGAGAGAGAAAGACGTACGACCCATTGGTGAAACATAACAACCCCAAACTAGCTGAGAAAAACACACCCACGCACATTTTTAGCCCTCTTGGGTGCAAAAACATGTTCAATTTGTGGTCAATATGAGCTATACAAACAAGGCAGGCTAACTTTACTGAGATAAAAGCTGCCAAGTTACCTGTACTTTTGAAAACACGTAATGTTATCTGAAGCTTCAGATCTCATCGACCAATAAATAACAGGCACTCTTGAGAAAAAACTATATGGGAGATATATGAGAGAAAAACTAAAGCTGAACTCACTACGAAGGCACTAACATCATTTTGTTTATGCTGTCATGCTCACTCTTAGCGCTATGCTAATCTGAAGTGAAATAAACATGCGTCTGCTGATGTTGCCGTTTCATAAAAACATAATCTAGCGTTGGTTGGGGAGAAAAACGCTCATTTGCACTTCAGAGGTGTAACATAACAGGCTTGGCAGGCCTTTGCTTATGTTTCATAGACTCCCCGCCTATCACTGCTAAACGCTAGAAAACTCGAGTGCGAGGACTCCAAAGCAGCCTATTAGAATTTATAAACAGTTTAACGCCGTGCGCCAAGCATTTAAACAAACATCATGAATATTTCACTATTCATAAGATTTTCCCTCTGATGCTCTAAACGCTGAATCCACAACTAAATGTAACCTGTAACATCTTGTTAGCTAATTGATTGTGACGGCTTGCTAAACACACGCAAATGTAATGCGTGTTGCTCCGACCGAAAGCAGATGATAGTCGGCTCACAGCTCGCTGATTTTAACATGACGTTTCTCTTGCAAAACTAGAGCCTGTAGCAGCCCACCTGTGCACAAATTTACCACAGTATCTTGTAAAATACTAGGGCTGCCCTCGACTAAAGATTTTTCTGGTCGACCAGTAGTCGTTCATTTTAAGCATTAGTCGACTATTAGTTGCACGTTTATTAATAAACCATATAAAACATAATAATGAGACTTCAATTGCCTACATAGTTTAATAAGCGCTCGAGTGCATGCAAAAAAGCTTGCGACAGCGCACCGGCAGAATGTGTCAGGGAAAAACAACAAATTTATTGATAACTTTCTTTGTTTTCGGCTCAAGAGATGAAGTCGGCAACACTGACTCGTCATCACTACAGTAGTGATGCATGTTTCATACTGATTACGAAATTAGTTTTCTGTTTTGAATTGTTTTTTTTGAAAGTGGACATTTCCCTCTATAGATATATGTTTTATGTCTGTAAGATAAGCATACATGGAGTTTTGAAGTTTCACGCTCAAGTTCACAGACACCGAGATGGAGGAAGGTGCATCCTGTTTGCTTTATTTTACAAAAGCACAAAGTTTCGTTGTTATTCTGAGTTCATACAAATAAACAGAGTCTTTACAGATTCAAAAGATGTATTACTTTTTTCTGTATGACCAAAAATGATGGAGCATTTTAAGAGCAAGTGACCGCAACAGCGCCTCCATCTGTCATGCAGTAAGCGTGCTACTACTTAGCTTCCACACTATGCACAGACACTTCAATAGCGCACATTTTTCTAGGTTAACATTACATTGACCTGCCATGTAAAGTTGCTACTACATCTTTCAGATGAAAAGCCATATTTGAGGTCGATGAATGATAGGTGAGCGTTTGGATGTCCTGCCCGATGTACTATATTACCACGTAGACCAGGCGTTAATGATCTGTCCATCACCTGTGGATTTTTTTTTTCTGCGACTAAAGGGACAATTTTGTTAGACCAAGCCTCTTGTGACTAACAGTCAGTCGACTATTAGGGGTCGGCCCTACAAAACACCACAGTAACTACAGCTACTGCTAGTAAATGAATTGTAAAACCTGATTTGTTGGAGATAAACACAAGCACACCGCATCTTCACATAAAGTTACTACGATTACGATAAGGAAGCACCAGAAAAGACAATCAAGTTCATTTAAAATATAACTATGGTGCATTTTTCAGTGCCGTTTTCATTACAAATTACACACGTTGCCTTATAGAAACCAGAATTAAGGGTCGTTCACACTGAAGGTGTTTTTCCATTCCATACCGTCTTATGTAAATGCAGTAGATGGACGTGTTTTTTGCAGCATCTCATGCATGGCACTGCATTCTAACAAGCAGTGCTCAAATAAAAATAAGTTCAACTTTAAAAAAACATGTTTGTAGACCTTGTGTATTTTCCCCATGCCACTGTTTTAACTTTCATCTTACAACAAATTAGGGTACAGTTACTAGACAAGATCCTGCTTTTCGGGCTCACTTGACCTTGTGACCAAACACGTAGCAGAGTATTCTCTATAGCAGCAAAAGAGGTGAGGAGATGAGAGTGTAGCTTTGCAATTGATTCCCTGTATGTTGCTGGAGCAAAAATAAATATATAAATAAAATAAAAGATACTTAATATATAAATAAATAAATTAAAGATACTTTGTGTTGAGGGTAAATCATGACCTTTGATCCTTGTACAAACTCACAAACGCAACACTCTTGCATTGAGAACATGTCTAGTGGTGCCCATCACAAACGACAAAGAACAAATGAGCTCATATAAACGAGGAAATGACTTATAAGTTACACAAATCTTAAACGAACGCATCATAAAAAGGCCTAATGTAATCCACCTACTCTTCCTCTTTGCAGCTCTAGTCTTATGACGGACTATCTCCGCAGCAGCTGCTGCGGTAACAGTAGGATGAGCCGCTGTGTGCTGCTGCAGCAGAAAGCACTGATTGAATCAGAATGCCTACACGGGGGCTTTGTCAAGCATCTGCACCCGCCAGCTCCCCGGGGGGACGCCTCCGACCGCATCCTCCACCTGCCCGGCACGACACGCGTCTGTGTGGGCCCTCGGTTCCTCTCCGGAGGGGGCCTGCGCCCCTCTGCTTGGAGAGAGAAGGAGGTGGAGAGAAGGCCAGACGCCCTCGTAGGTACGCTTCTCCCACCGTAACATTATGATAATGCTGTAATCGCGGCAGACAAGCAAATCACAAAGCAGGTAATTTCCTATCTGCCGCGCAAGGCTGATGTAAATGCCGGTGTCTCGCACCACAGGGGAAAGGCACGTATGGCGCTGTCTTGTTGAGATAATAGGCGGCAACTATCTATTTTTATACCCCGTGAAATCCCAAATCTCGCCAAAACAGAGCCCCTCATGCACGTTCTCGGCACGTTTGGCCCCAATCAGTTCGTATTAAAATGTTCAGAGGCGGCATTTGTCTGGCCACAAGAGAGATGGCTTTCGTGTTGTATATGCAACGCGCATCAACATTTCCTCCCACAACAGTCTGGCGCACCTAAAGATGATCAAGGGAGTCTACGCACAGTCATCCCTTCCAAAACATACACCCCGAATCCACAACCTGCCTGGCACCCATCTCTGTCAGTTCGGATGCCGGGCTGAGCTCTTGTTATTTCAGTCTTTGTGTTGTGCGGCAGTGTGTTTACAGCACACAGGCCTTGTTTCCTCCCTCAGAGCACTGCGAACTGATGAATAAGTAACAGTGTGTCTCCATGTGGCCGGCGCTCTCTTCATCCCTGCGAGTTCCACGAGCTCCCCTGGCAGTAGAAGACGCTCCACAGAGGCTGCCGGCTTTCCGGAATGCTCTCTGAGGGTCTGGGGACAAACATGCAGCAGAGAGAGAGGGAAAAACAGCTCTTTATCCCAGACTTCAGTGGGAATATGTAGAGACGGAGGAGGGGGTGGAAGTACTACACTCTAGCAGGAAAGGGAATGCATTATGGAAGTGTCAACTCTCCTGAGGAGACACTCCAGCGCCGGAGGAGGAACTTATTAACCCTTAGCCTGCTAATTAAACAGCTCCAACACTGAGTCAAATGTCATTTCATTTCCTTTAACCGCGAAGAGGGAACTGTAAATACTAACAGTGTTTTCGCGTTAGCGCGGGGGGAGTAAATGTATCTTCGGCTCGAAAAATAATCACAGAAGGAGCTGTTGGTAAAAGCAGTTGCTGGCCATGCTTGTGCACCATTCAGAACTGAATGCCTTCTAAAATTCCAAATTCTAAAATTTGAATTGCGGTAGCAAACATTTTGAATTCAAAGTTTGAAGTAGACAAGCAAAACTCTCAGGACAAACTTTGAATGTTGGCTTGACAAAGTCTTGTTTGAAAGCTTTGAAAAGCAAATCATTCAACCCACTTCAACTTCCTATCTGTTGTTTGAAAGTTTCGAAAGCTGTAAATACTAACAGTGTTTTTGCGTTCGCGTGGGGGGAGTAAATGTATTTTCGGCTCGCAAAATAATCATGAGGAGCTGTCGGCAGAAGCAGCTGCCGGCCATGGTTGTGCGCCTGCCAGAACTGAACGCCTTCCAAAAATGCCAAACTCTAAAATTTGAATTGTAGCAGCAAACAAGTGCAGAATTCCAATTCAAATTTTGAATTTAAAGTTTGAAGCAGACAAGCAAAACTGTCAGGACAAACTTTGAATGCTGGCTTGACAAAGTCTTGTTTGAAAGTTTTGAAAAAGTATGATTCAACCCAATTCACCTTCCTATCTGCTGTGGCTAATTCAATTCATTTTCTAAATTAGGAACTGTGAAGAAAGAACTGTAAATACTAACAGTGTTCATGCTTTTGCGTTGGGGAAGTAAATGTATCTTCGGCCAGCAAAATAATCACAGAAGGAGCGGTCGGCAGTTGCTGCCCATGCTTGTGCACTATTCCAAACTGAATGCCTTCTAAAAGTCCAAATTCTAACATTTGAATTGTGGCAGCAAACAAGTGCAGAATTCCAATTAAAATTTTGAATTCAAAGTTTAAAGTCAACAAGCCCTGAATGTTGGCTTGACAAAGTCTTGTTTGAAAGTTTTGAAAAAGTATTATTCAAACCAACTCAATTTTGTATCTGTTGTGGCTAATTCACATTCTAACTCAGGAATTGAAAAAAAGCCAATTCTTAAATCTTGAGTTTTGAACAACCCTGCCGCAGGCATATTATCCACCGAGCGTGACGTCTTCCAAGAGGGTGTTTACTAATCGCATTGATGCGCAAAATCTTAAAAGGTGCCTTAAATCTTTAAAACAAGAGCACATGGAGAGCCCTGACTCGCTAATGGCGTGTAATGCCTTTTGTTGTCGAAATGAGAGCAATTCATATCGCCGCTAAAAACAATGCATCAATTAAGCAATTAGCCGCGAACAAACTGGGCAGCTATCCAAGCCACCCAATAAGGCACTGTGCCAAGGGGCTTGTACCATTTATTACGAACATCACAGAGCAGAGGGTTGCCTTTCATTCACAGAGTGGAGGCATTTGTCTGCCAACGAGGAGATGTTTTGTTCCACCAGATGTGCTTTTAACAGGGGCCACATGGTCGGTCAAGGCTTGGAACTATGGGGGGGACACTGTGGCCTCTTCACTGAATCAGATTAATTAAGTCATCAAAGCAGCCCAGTGGCAGTCGGGCTTAATTGTGGTAATTGAGGTTAATAAGGAGCTATTATGCATTGATCACAAGCTTTGTCTCATTGAAGCTGCAAATTGTGCTTGGTTAAACACCCAGAGAGTGGAACGGCATGCCCCGTTTCTGTGTCGCTTTTTCATTTCTTCCCACCCAGGAACCCAGGCAATCTTAAGGAACGGGTACAAATTCACGTCATGGCCGTTCGTTCGCTGAGCTATTTCAATAATGCGCCCGCGGCTTAGCTGAAGGTCAATTTTATATTTGAACAAATCGCTCAATGGAAGGCGGCCGGCACTTAGTTCTGCTGTAGTTCGAGGTCTTATTAACGACAATCTAGAGGGTGGCTTTTATCCGGCTGATATTTGGATCGGACCGAATCTTAACCTTTCCGCTACGGGCCGCGTTATTAATTACCACCCACCGAGAGCGTCCCTAAACCCCTTTTCCTCTCGCTCTGCATTAGTTTATTAGGAAGTCATCGCTCTGGGTGAATTTAGACACGTCCTTTGCTAACACTTGACCGTCTTCCTTAAACAAATGTCTCCGACCTTACGACAGGAAAACGGAGTGACGTGGCCCGCCTCTGATTAACGGCATGCTTTCACATCTGGCTAATTTCACCCACGCGCCTCTAAAACCCTGCACATCGTCCACTCTCGACGGGAACCCAAAGACAAAGAGGTTGGCTATGGGTTTAACGAACGAAAAGTCCAGAAACTTAATTCGGCAACTCTAATACGGGCTAATTCGAGCCCTATTACGGACTTTAAGTTCTTGCATTAGCCCCGCTTTCTCCCACACAGTGGCTGCAAAAAGCTCTTCGGGAGTTAATGCCGCAAAATGATCTGCATTAAATAAAACGATGCGGCTCGTGGTCTGTCCTTTCTCACTTTTAGTGGTTTCACGCTGACTGAAGGCAAAGGCCGGAGCGCTTCATAAATTAGACGCTTATGGCTGATAAAAGGCCTGCGATGCGAACGCTTAAAGCCTTGCACGACTAATCCGATGGAAGGGCCGCCAGGCAACTGTGTACTTTCCAGCTCTGATTAATGCAGCATGATCTGTTTTGGGCAGAGCTCCACATCCTCACGGACAAAAGAGCGCAGCCCTGTATCTCTCAGCGAGTGTGTTCTGAAAAGCACATCCTGAGGGAGAAAACGAGTGCGGTGTGAGAAAGTGAAGTGCTGGAGCTTCCTGGTCTGCTGTGCTTGTACAAGGCTGGATTTTCCCTGTCAGGTACTAGGATGAGGGGGATGGAGAGGTTGTAATTAATCAAAGTCAGATGTGGCTGAGTGCCTGGCCATGCAGTAGATCCCTGTCCTGGAAACTATCTCTTTTTTTTTTTTTTTTTTGTCTTTTCCGCTCTGTCACAATCTCTCTGTCTATCTGAGGTAGCTTTCGTACTACAGGTTTCTGTCTGTCTGATGTCAGAGTTTGGTTCTGTTTGCGAACTGTGAGAATGGTGTTGCGGAATATCAGGAATAAGAAAACATGAAGCATGACCAGTGTAATCTGATTCATGAATAAATGATTCTTATGAGTCGATTCTTACAGTAAATTGCTCAAAAAAGACTTGACAAGTCCTTCACTGAACTCCAAACTCATCAACAAATAAATAAATGATTAAGCAAATAACTAAATAAATGATACTGACATTAAAAATGAATGATAAAATGATATGTGAGCTTTCATTGCACTTTCCATTTTAATTTTTAAATTAAACTTATACTTTTGGGCAAGATTTTTTTAGTTTAATGACTTTAAATTGCACTTTTACATGTTATTTTTTCTGTAACATTTCTAAATTTGTTAATATGTGATCCTAGACCACAAAACTAGTCTAGATGGATAAGCTTTCCATCGATGTACGGTTTGTTAGGATAGGTCAATATTTGGCTAAGATGCATCTATTTGAAAATCTGGGATCTGAGGGTGCAAAAAAACCCCCAAACTATTGAGAAAATTCCCTTTAAAGTGTCCGAATGAAGTTCTTAGCAATGCATATTACTAAAAAATTAAGTTTTGACATATTTACGGTAGGAAATTTACTAAATATCTTCACTGAACATGATCTTTACTTAATAATCTAATGACTTTTGGCATAAAAGAAAAATCGATAATTTTGACCAATACAATGTATTTTTGGCTATTGCTACAATTATACCCATGCTACTCAAGATGTTTTGTGGTCTCTTTAAATCAGCATTGTGTATCACTATCTTTCCGTGCCTGAGCCAAAAAAAAAAAAAGCTAAAAGAAAACAAAGAAGCTAGTGTTTTCTCCTCTTCAATCAACACAAACCCAAATAAAACAGTGTGCAAACATTATATCTAGGCCTTGCGCGGAGAACTTTGCGCTTTGGGAAAAGAACTCAAATTGAAACTCTGTCTTCATCATCAATGAAAACTTCAATAAATTAAAGATTACATCCAGTGTTATACGCACACAAACACACACATCCGCCTACAGAACGCAGCGCATCACAATCTGATGTGCTCATTAAATAGGAAAATAAGCAAATATCCAGACACATCCTGGCAGACCGAACATCACTAACAAAGAAAAGTGGCCCAAATCAATTCATTATTTTTGAACCCGACAAGGAAATGGTTTGCCAATTAGAGCGAGGTCGATAAAGCAAACCTGGAATGACATTCAGGAAGAAAAACGGAAGCTTATCACCTTGTTTAATCACACCAGTTATTCACAGCTCTACTGGGAAAGAGCGTTTAAAATAG
Source organism: Labeo calbasu (assembly GCA_019740295.1). Lineage (NCBI taxonomy): Eukaryota > Metazoa > Chordata > Actinopteri > Cypriniformes > Cyprinidae > Labeo > Labeo calbasu. The sequence goes on along the minus strand of JAHKKF010524159.1, from coordinate 9,012 downwards.
CACTGTACATCCTCGCTTAATCCAGTATAAAGGAACAGAAGGGAGCCTGGGAAGGAAAGAAAGAGAGACAGGATACATTTATTGGCCCTGAATGCCCTAATCGGACGATTTTGTTTTTTTCTGAGTAAACAGCCCTAGTCAGAAACAGCTTTAAGTAGTCATTACTGCTTCCACAACCAAACAGCAGCGTGGCAGCTCTAATTTTGCCCACCTGACCGCCTCTCTTGTAATTGCACTTGCGTCCATCAGACTCAACAACATGATTACACGTATGATCTGGAGTATGTTGCATGTGTTGTTGTACGAGGTGGAGTGCGGCTCAGGAGCTGTTTATCAGCCGGGGCAAGCCGTAATTACATGCTTTCCAGCGAGAACATGTCGCAGAAACAAGTACAGAGAGAGAGAGAGAGATCATACAGCACCAAAAATGAAAATGTATGTGATTTGACTCTTGATTATCTTACGCTGCAACTATCTAATCAAGCCTCTCTGCTGTCAGATCTAATAACAGAGTGCCGTACATTTCCTTACTGCTTGACCAAGAGCTCCAATTATTCTGATTCTGAGCGATCTACTTAAAAAATGCAAGCCTATAAATAAATGCAGCATATTGTGAAGATATTCGCTGATTATTAAAGCGAGCGTATCATGGAAAACAGGATTTCGCTGCTCTTTTGAAATAAGAGTTTGATGTACTTTGGTAGACATATGATAACATTCACAACATAAAACTCTCCTTCCAGTGCATCTAAACCATTTCTGAGCACCAAGCGGATAAAACATGCAAAGTATGTTCAGAATATGGTAATAGTACTGACATCCTAACCATGAACACACTGACCTGTCCTGATGAACTGCTGTGTGCTGCCAAAAAATATTCATTTACCAACTAAATGACTAAAAATGGTGACAAGTAGGCCTGTAACTTGTATTTGGGTCGGTACAGTGATTTGATTCAGTATGGCTCTTGACTTGTCTTTCTTGACTTTGTGTATTGCAGACTTAACATAAATCTTGCAAGTAAGGACCTGACTCTTGTTTGCAACTGCCGATGTGTGAATACTTGTGTGTGACTTGCAAACTCACACTACTGCCATTTACATCTTGAATACTAAAAAGTACACTTAAAGCTAAAGTAGCAAAAAATGGAGTAAAACTTTACAACAAAGTCATTTTAATAATAACAGCAATGCATTAACTAACATTAACTAATACTGAGCAATAAATTAGTTGCAATATTTATTCATCTTTGTTAGTGTTAGCTAATAAAAATACAACTGTTCATTGTTAGTTCATGTTAACTCAGGTCCATTAAATAATGTTAACAGATATAAATTTTGATTTTAATAATGTATTAGTAAATGTTGAAATGAACTAAGATTAATACATGATTTAGAAGTATTTCTATTGTTAGTTCACGTTAACTAATGTTAACAAATGGAACCTTATTGTAAAGTGTCACCAAAAAATGTTGGAAATGCTCAAGGGAACAATTTTGGATGATGCAGCATAAATCCTTATACAATTTTGTGATAACTTTGCATCAGTAAAAGATGAAAACATTTATGTAAAAAAAGAATTTATAATATAATATAACATAATATAATATAATATAATATAATATAATATAATATAATATAATATAATATAATATAATATAATATAATATAATATAATATAATATATTACAATATTACATAATATAACATAATATAACATAACATAACATAACATGTGACCCTGAACCACAAAACCACTAGCATGGGTATATTTGTAGCAATAGCCAAAGATACATTGTAAGGGTCAAAATTATCGATTTTTCTTTTATGACAAAAATCATTAGGATATTAAGTAAAGACCATGCTCCATTAATATATTTTGTAAATTTTCTACCAAAAATGTCTTCTTGTTTTTTTTTTATTTTTTTACTAATTTTTACTTTAAAGGCAATTTTCTCAATATTTAGATTTTTTTGCACCCTCAGATTCCAGATTTTGAAGATTTTAGTTTAAAAAAACGGACCCTTATGACTGGTTTTGTGGTCGAGGGTCACGTATAATCTAATCTAATCTAATCTAATCTAATCTAATCTAATCTAATCTAATAAAATAAAATAAAATAAAATAAAATAAAATAAAATAAAATAAAATAAAACAAATTTATAAAGGTTTCTTGAATAGTCTACTAAACAGTCTACAAAAAAGAAACCTGTTACTTTTATGCCTTTTTGCGAAATTATAAATATTTATATTTTGCAAAACCCCACTTTGCCTAAGGTGTTTGCAAATTGTTGGAGGAAACTGTATATCACGACGCAAAACCATGCAAGAAACCACAATTTACATAAATAAAGCAACAAAAGTGTAGAAAAATAAATCAATTGATCCTACAAGAGGGAAAAAAGTGAAAAATCTAAAAGCAAACATCAATGGCGAGGTTATTCCTCAAAAACTTTTCAGTGCACCATAAGCCTTTTATTATTACCAGCACTTTCTGGAAAAATACCTTAGTCCTTCTATATTGAGTTTATATCTTAAATATTGTTCTAGGAAGACACAAAGTAAGATATCTCATCTTCCCTCACTCGCTCTCTACAGTGCAGTACCACTGCAGGATGGGGGTCTAATAGACTCTACAGGGACCCAGCATTTAGCACTTCTGAAAGCACTGGCGGGATTCCTCTGCTCCTTCACTGGTTTTGTTTAATACACTATAATACAGTTTTATCCATGGAGGAGAGCCGTTCCATCTCCACCAGCCTCCGGCCTCTTTGATCAGCGGCTATGTCGAACACGGTACCTTCTTTTTGTGAGCAATCTCCAATGATTTGCCAATAGAGACGCCTTCCCAAGGAGTTGTGGGTATTCTCCGTGCGATGCTTCAAAAAACTCCCTCAGCCACAATGATGAACTAAATGCATTACAATATAAGAGCATTACTGTATATATAAGGCTACATTCAGAGGGAAAATCAACAGTGCTTTTCACATTTTCCCCTGAGAGGACGGCAATGCAATCTTAATGTTTTGAAAGCAAAGAGCAGAAACGCTAAATTTTATGCTTGCAATGAAACAATACACATGGCCCGACTGACCCCGGTCTAATAGAGCGCCTATGTAAAACAGCAAGTGACCTTTAAATATTATATGCTAATAAATAGCCGTGCCGAGGCCAGGAACCCCAAACATGAGATCTCAAGGTGCCGTGTGGACTTTTAATCAGCCAGGTTTCTTTTTTAAAGATCCCGATGCCAAGTAATTGATCCCAAAAGGAAGGGCTTTCACCCGCAGACCAGGGGAACGGCCCTCTGTGCATTACAGTTCAGCTACGCTGGCCTTTTTTCACAGGGAAGAGGGAGAAAATGAATGAAAACATCCTGAAGCTACTGCTGGTTACGACAAAATAGAGCTTAGTGACTAATGTGTTGGAACGAAGCCTGGAATGGCGTTTTTCTGAGGAGATTTGAGGTCAAGAGAGCAGGACTGAAAAAAACTGGCTTAAGTGCAACATGATATGGGCTAAATTAAGAGTTTTTGTTAGCTGGAATCATCTCAAACTCACACAACTTCCAAATGCTCTACTTATAAACATAAGCAAACATAAGAGTGCCTTCTCATCTAGCTTGAGAGGCAAAAATCGTTTTCCATTTCTGCAAGTCGATGCCATATCCGCACGCACAAAGAGAGATTATTCCTAAAACAATTAGTCTTTGCCTTCCCTTGTGAAGTGGAGCAATTGATCTGGTGATAAACAAGAGACTTATGGGCTATTGACTCCGGCCGGGTTTAGTGACTGCCTAGAATTACAGCTGAATGCAATCCATAGAACATCTCCACGAGACCACAAGACAAACAAAGAGTCAAGGCTTTTCAAGGAGGCCGGAGGCCTGTAATGACCCTGCAGCATTGTACAGGTTTAAAGAGATCGTCTGAATAAGCCTGGTTACATCAGTCGGGATTTATTACAGATGTGATCTATACTCTACAAATTATAAATCATAAGACATTTTGTATGGATAATGCTAACAAGGTTGATATAGAAGCTTGGTGAATGTGTCAAAGTTCCATTTTCTTGATCATAATTACAGAAAAGTAATAATATGAAATATTATTGCAATTGTTCTATTTTAATATACTTATTATATTTCTGTGATGCAAAGCTGAATTTTCATCAGCCATTACTCCAGTCTTCAGTGTCAGACAATCCTTCTAATATGGAAATCAATAGTTTTTTTTTTTTTTTCCAGGATTCTTTGATGGAAAAAAAAGTTAAATAGAACAGCATCAAAACTTTTTAACAACATTCCAACAAGTTTTTACTATCACTTTAACACATCCTTCTTTCAAGGAATAAAAAAGATGATAATAAATCAGCATATAAGAATGATTTCTGAAGGATCATGTGACACTGAAGACTGGAGTAATGATGCTGAAAATTCAGCTTTGCAACACAGGAATAAATTCTATTTTAAAGTATATTAAAATATAAAACCACAATTTTAAATTGCAATAATATTTCACACAGTTTTTTCTGTATTTTTAATCAAATTAATGCAGCCCTGATGAGCAGAAAAGGTTTCTTTAAAAATCTTACTGATCCCAAACCTTCAAATTTATTTTTTACCTATTTTTTAATTACTTTATTATGTATAGTATTGTATAGTATGTATAGTAAAACTTTTTATTTCTATTTTTTAAGTACATTACAGAATTTTTAGCGTATTTTTTTTAAATAATAATGTTTTTCACCTTAAATTATACTATATATTTAATGAAATATTTTATAATACATATTTGTATTTTTGTAAATGAAAAAATACATTTAAAAAGTTATATTTTACTTATATTTTGGTTTTTAGTCACCAAAATGTGACAAAAAAAATGTGAGGAAAAATTCAGAAATGTGACGTATACTAATACGTATTGTTCATAAGCATAGGTATGTTTTTGTGTATACAAACAATGTAGAGAGATAAGGAGAGACACACAGGTAAAAAAAAACAACACAATATCAGAATCATAACACTTTTCATAAAGTCACTTCATCAGCCTAAAGAGATGAAACTTCAGAGTAAATGATTTCAAATGATAGCGTGCACATGGCAGAAACACGACAGCAAAACTCAATGGAATTAATCAGTCCAGTGCCTTCAGTAATTGTAAATCCTTCCGTGCAGAATTTCGATATAAATAATATATGCTATGTACACACATCATGATGTAATCAACACTAACAGCGGAATACAAACAACTGTCGGCCCAAGAAAGAAGCGATCCAATAGCAAGATCTATAATTGATTTATATGAAAATAAGTTTGGCCGACCATCTCCTGGGTAATCTGTTATGTATGACAGTCGCTGCCAGTTTCATATGAGACACCTTCTTATATACTCGAGATCTTTTCCTCATCTTAGCTGCGTACTTGAAGTAAGTATGTCGAAACTGCAAATAAAGCTATTAAATAAACGGTAAACACCGGAGCCGCCTGTTGGGGAATAATAAGAAGGCCTTTAATTGACAGATTTGAAATCTAAAGCCAATTCTCCGCCGCACTGTGATTCCCGTATGCACGTTGCCTCTAAACTGTCCCATAAAATCCTATCACTGCACTTAATTGTTCGATATCAAGCTGAAGCGTCCGAGGTAATTCAAATGTCTTTTGTGCGATGAATATGTGCAATCGTCCTCTTTTCCTATTCTAATTTAATGCCATCTGGGCCACATGATTGGCCCGGTGTTGCCATTGCTGCCAACCGAGGTCAGCGTAACCATCAAGCGCTGTAATTGAGTAGTTAGTAGCAATTTTCTCCCTTTAATTTCCATCTGCAAAACCCAGGCCCGGCATGGCAAATAGCACATTACACCCGCACAATGCGGCCGACCAGTAATAACATCATTTCCACAGTTTGAAAACTTCCATGAACAAATGACGAATTGTCGGAGTGGATGTCATCTCGTTGTCGATTTCCATTTCCGACAAGATAATCCCAGCCGATCGGGAAAAACAGTGTTGACTTTTCCGTTGTGCATCTTTAACCGGACCCCGAGCATCAAAAGCTGATTTATGAAAGCCTGATCTATAACCGATGCGCATTTCCCGCCAAAAAGGACAAGGTGCGACTGCAAACTAATGGCCCGACGCAGTCTATCGTTGTGACTTGATAAGTTTCGCCGACAGATTTATGAAGATCGTAAAGCAAAATCAGGGACGAGGATGTAGCGGGCCGACGTTTAATGTCTGCTTATCACACGAAGGGTTTTATTCGCAGCCACACGTTTATACACACACACACGCGCGAGGATCGCATTCACGTTTGGCCAAGTGGAAAATGAATGCTTTATTCCCGTCCTAATGATGTCCTTCTGAATATGAAAGGGATGTTTTTAAGAAAATGTTATTTAAAATAATACATTAAGTACTGTCAACTCGAGACACAATTCCCTCGTAACATAAATTTGATTTTTATACCGCTCGCGGAGAATAGAATCCCTTTTTATACAATTTTGTAATTACTCTGATGCACTACATCAAAAGGAAAAGTAATAATAGTTGTAATTTAATCTATTCTCACAAGTCATTTTCATAAACTCTCCCTCTGTCTGCCTAATGCACGTTTCATTCATTATTTATAATGCGCTGATGATGTGGTAATGACAATGCCATTGTTTTTTACACTTAGCGGTGATTCAGAGCTTTCATTACGGGCACGGCGGGCCGCGGATTATCAAGGGCAAACAAAAGATAATTAACGACAGGAAGTAGGGCAGCCGAGCCCGGCTGGGCACCGCCAGGAACCCCCCGACTCAGGGTTCACCGAGCACAGGTCTATTTAGAAGACTTGGCTTCTGTGAGGACTCAAACAGCATAATTAGTGAAGGCTCCCTGTTAGGAGGGGAATGCAATTTATTTTTACCTCCTCCTCCTCTTCTTTGCACCTCCTCCTTCCATTCTTTCGTTCCCTCTGCCGCTCTCCGAACAGACATCAACGCTGAGCCCGAGGTGTGAGAATCTGAGCGTGAATATAGAGCGATCAAGAGGAAGTTAAACAATGGACAGCCAACTAAATGACAAAGTGTGGCAGGAAATATCCGCCAAATGTTCCTCTTACACTCTGCATCCAACAAGCCAAAATATATTTGGGTCAAAGACGTTAAGATGTCCACGTCAAAAGGCATTTACAAAGGTGATTTTGTGTCTATAGAAAGCACATAAATGTAAGTGTCTACTTTTAAGGTTTCAAATAAGTTTTTGGAGAATAAAATGTCAAAATTTGGTTGAAATAATGTTACATTGTCAATCAGTGTAACACAATATTTATGTAAAAATTAAAAAAAAATGCTTATTCTGACGTGTACACATTAAAATATATAAAAGAATAAGGGAGCATATTACATTTTATTGTGTTTTAAATTAGTAAAAAAATTCCTATTGACAAAAGGGCAAAAGCTAGAACAGTGGCAAATTTTAATAATGTAGAATTACAACTAATTAGCATTTTGGGGTGAAAGTAATTAATCTTTTAATACGTCATAAATTGATTTTTGTTGTAAATATGCCTGACAAGATTGTTACACTGAATGACATTTTAGTGGGCGTCTTCTGTAAATCAGGGAAAAATTAATAATATATATATATTTTTTTTACAATAAAACCCCCTCCAAAAAAAAAAATTATATATATATATATATATGTATATACACACACACATACATACAATCTATTTATACATATTATAAATTATATGATTATAAATGTAAAAGACATGTAAATACTTTAAAAACATATACTGTATGTGTGTGTATTTATATATACATAATAAACATACAGAGTGTACACACATATGTATACTACCAAGGCAACATTTTCAGTTGATGTACTAAAATAACTAAAAATAAAATAAAAATTAATAACATTATATATTAAAAAACAAATACATTTTACAAAAACATAAGTGAAACAAACACTAAAATAAAGTGAAAGCAGGAAATCTAAAAATAAAAACAAATTCCAAGTATTAAGTGTATAATTGTACCTATATAATACTAAAATAACACTGGTTGACTTTAACAGTGACCGAAAAACAACTTTGTTTTCATTTTGGCATGAAATGACATTCTTCACATACTGTAACTGTACATCTCTTACCATCATCCACTCCAGATTTCCTTTCTCCTCCTCAGATAAATAAACGTTGTGGATGGCGGTAGAGCTGTCAGAACCCCAGGCATCCCTGTATGTTGTTTGACAGTGAGCAGGGAATGACAGCTGTTCAGCAGTACAGAACTCAATCTGTCCTCAACTCCTCAAGAAGTGTGCAGTGCCTTTCACACCTCACACACAACAGGAGACCACTGCACTGACTCCACATCACACCTGGACCACAAACAGTGTGTTATAGTGACTGCAGAGGTAGTTGTACTGCCATATGCACTAAGCAGCAGAAGCACTCTGTGTGTGCCTCTAGTCTTATAATACGGTTCAAGAATGAAGTGAAGTAAACCTGATTTTTTTGTGGATGTTCATAAATGGAGAAGCGCTTGGAGAAGTTTCAGAAGTTTAATCTTTAGCAATAATTATTAGCTACACGTAAAATCTATGGTTCAACCCTAGTAAAAACCCAGTTAAGTGCGTCTGTTATTGATTGATTGACTGATCAAAACAGTCTCCAAAAGTGGTTAAATTATTATTTGATTATAATGATTACTGATGATTAATTTGTTTTGTGTGTGTACAGTGTGTGTATATAATAATAAAAATAATAATAATAAAATACTTATTTCATTATTTTATTAAAAAATTTCATTAAAATAAAAAATTATTCATATTTTTTTCAATATTTTCATTTTTTTATGTAAACGGTGCACATATAAAATATAATAAATACATAAAAATAAGTAATACATAAATGTGACCCTGGACCACAAAACCAGTCATAAGGGGTAATTTTCTGAAATTGAGATTTATGCATCATATTGTTAGGATAGGACAATATTTGGCAGAGATACAACTATT
>JAHKKF010524156.1:0-11663 GCA_019740295.1 Labeo calbasu | reverse complement strand
ATAATATAATATAATATAAAATATAACTTCAGTCAGAAAAGTCACTGAATTGACTTGTACCTGAAATTTAGGGGGGACTCAACCCTCTTTTTAAATATATACTGTCTGATTTACTGTCTCAGTCTAAATTGCATTCACACTGGTGTTTTAGGAAACCAAACAAATTAGATATAGCCATGTACTGTATTGTAAAACAATTGCACTGCAAAATAAATTAAAACTAATATTTCATAGGTATATTATTTTTACTTTACATTACAGTAGGAAAATTACAATACTTATTTCCTAATTTCTACACTTGAAGGAGATGTTTTGAATTTAGACTGCAGTAACATTACCCATTTAAACTGCTAGCTGTCAGCAATTCATACAGCACTTTTAAGCTTTTATTTTGATGGAAACGGCAGTAGAGCTTTTATTTTCAAGGAAAACTCCAGCTTCAGTGAAAACAGGCTTACAAAAATGCATCTCACTACATATCTATTGAAATGCTTTAATCATTTGCCGCGAAACTAAAGCATAACTGGTGGTCGTTGCGTTCCCAAATGTACGCTAAACTCACAGTACATGCAATTAATGAGTTTACTGCATTCATTCACTGTGAACGGAGATGTCCTGAGGCACTGAAAACACCATATCACAAATTGATCTTTGAAATGTGCAGCAAAAAACAGACCTGATGAACGGATTAAGCCATATTGCCCTTTCGGTTTTAGCTCATTTGGCAGATACTGTGTCAAAGCATAATGGCCCAAAACACAACTTTACAGACCTTTTATGTTAGAATAAGAAGTTTAAATATATATCAAATATAGTTTTGCTACTCAAAACTAGCCCAGTTGCTTTCGCAGGGGGTGTTCCCCAGTAAAAAAGTGTTCCAGTGGGTAAAATACACATTTTATGGCTAGGTTCTCCTGGTAAAATTGGCATTCCATTGGCTAAATATCAGGTTATTGGGGTTGCTTCAACCTGCGGACATGAAAAACAACCCACGACAACAGTGTCAAAATAGTTCAATTCCGCGGGACAATAGCAACACAGTTTTGCTATCGTGACATCACGATATTGATAATATCGTTACATGCCTAATGGCCAAGAGTTGTCTAGTATTGCTTTTTCAATGTCACGTTGGAACACAGTGACAGATGACAGACCCCATTCCTAAATAATTACCATAATAATGCATTCATTTTAACAATGTGGAGCCATGCAAATGGTCTTCCTTAGAAACAATTACTGAACAAAAGGCTTAAGTTGCACTATAGAATCTTTCACAGAACTTATTGACTAAAAGTGCAATAAACTGACATTGTACTGGTAATGAGAAAATGCATGTATAGGGACGAACAAACCACTCTAGGTAGGTCATTAAAAATCAAAGATATATACAGCAAGTTCAGGAAAAACACGATTGAGTTATCGGAGAATGAAACAGCGAGGCGTGGGTGTTCCTATAGATCGGCTGGTACAGCATGGAGCTAACAATGCCAAGGTCATGAATTTGATTCCCAGAAAACACAAATACACTAAGGCTATTACTTGAATGCACAGTAAAACGCTTGAAGTAAAAGTCTGCCAAATACATAAATGTAATGTAAATGAGTGAGAGGCGTACGTGTGATGACGGTTGCGGTAACAGGCTGGCTCCTTCCTTGGTCTTTCAAGGCCACCAGGTTGACAGTGTATTCTTCCCCAGGCCGCAGCCCCGTTTGGAGAAACGACGTGATGGTACTGGGTAGCTGGGCTGTCATCCCTCCATCATTGTCCTTTGACGTGCACAAGACACAAAACACATAGAAAAATATCACATTTCACAATTTTGGCATCAGAGCTCAGGCAGGCATGCAGGAACAAACAGTACACCGCTCGAATCAACAGAGATTGTTTTCAGGAGGCAGTCGGCTGTGTAAAAAAAAGAAGCTTCAGCGTAGATGCATTTCGCCAGATGTTTGATGTATTGAATCGAGCCTTGTTTTTTCCCCAACTCGCTTAGCAGAGCACTTTGTGAGCTTGATGCATCGCACCCCGCAAGACAACAGCTAACCTCCCCTGGAACGCTTATGAAATCAAGCAATATCAAAGTGCGCAGGGTTTCAGAAGATGCGACTGTTCTAAAAAGCCTCTTTCCTTTTGTTCTTTGCCACTGACTCGGTGAACGCACACTTGTCCCTGCCCTCGCATCCATTACGATATTGTGGGAAATCAGTATGGCTCTTACGCTTTGTAGGATTAAATCCACAGAGGATATGACTTCCACTTCTAATATGATTTCCCTAGTGGCGTAGCAGAGTTGGCTCTCATGCACGGTACTCTTAGCAGACCCTCTCACCGACGGAAGATTGAAGTGCACCATGATCCCCCGCCCTCAACCGTCGGCTTCTTTGTATTCGCTTCCTATTCTCTCGCAAGAGGCTATTGACTTTGTTTCCAAGGTATTTTCTTCTTTTAGTGGAAAAAATGAAGGATTTATGAAACTCATGAAGCTCACTTTGCCAGGGCGTAAGCTATGGATTTTGCTAAAAGCAAAGACAGTGGGATGAGACCCAGACTTCCCAGCACAGGACAGAAAACTGTACTCTTCGAAGGGGTCCTAAAAGTGCAGCTATTACCCAGCTGAGCTCTGAAAACCATCTTCAAACAGATTGGCCAAATCATCTCCCAGCTGAAGGAAATCCTTTGTGTGAAGCGTTTAAGTAAACCATAATCCTCACTTTACCGGTTTCCATTACACACAAGCACTCTTCTGATATGTCTTTTGTTGGAAGGGAACAATATGTGTACAGATTCAATGGCTGGGTCTTAATAGTAACGAAATAAACAACGCCTCAGGGGCTCTGATGCGTATTTGTTATTATACATAGGGAGAGATGTTTCACCTCAATGTGAAATGACAGGTATGTTGCACAGGAGACATGCTGTTTTGCATACGCCGATGTCTCCCACTGCTATTTCATAATGAGGTACCGAGTGCAAGCTCCACATTTTGTTGGCATGCAGGAGCTGGACGTTTTTCTTCTTCCTGTGAGGGTGCAGAATGCACATGCTGAAAATGTTTTGTCCTTTCTCCAGATGGAACATTTGAAAGGGGATTAGTGAGAACATCTCTGCCTGGATGCATTGTGTTTCTGCCATGATGCAAAATAATTCTCTTTCAAACAAGGACAGATTGACATTTATCACGCTGAGAGGCACCTGTCAGAAACCGAATCATCTTTGGCTTCAAAAAGCATTCATTTATCAGCTGTGCGCAGATGTCTGTCAAAACCTTACATTGCAGTTTTCTTGTTTACTCTTGTGGAAATACAATGCGGCGGAAGCCATCCACAAGATTCCAAAACCTCAGTGCTGTTACGCCAGAAGCTACGGCAGGGGCAGAATCAAATGAAGTGTGACCTTCTCAGGAAAGCCTTACCTTGGGAATGAAGCTTATTTCCCAACCATCAAACAAGTAGTCTAAGGGTTGCCACTGAACCTCCACCGATGTCTCCATGATGGATTTGAAGAGTAAACCGTCTGGATTCGAGAGATCTAAAAGGTACAGATTGATGCATTATTGGCCTCCGTCCTGTGTGTGTTCAATAAATCAACATTTTTCTCAGCCAAGGTGGATCTTTACTCTCTGCTTTTAGCTCCGTATAAAGAGAGCAGTGGATACAGAGAGGTTCACTTCACTTTTTCCCCAGATATTTTTAAACATGCAACGCTTCTTAAATCAGTTTACATTTATTATATAAAGGATGCACTCGGGAAACCCAAAGAATAGAAGTCAGGAAATAGCATTACAGTCATTTCACAGTACACACAAGTAAACCTCCAGCCTTTTCAGTGTCAACAATTGTAGGAGCCTCCAGAGGATTTGAAAATAATAACATGGAAACTGTAATAAAACGCTATCTCTGCTGGGAGTGGTCTGCTTCTGCCATGTATATGATGACATATAAAGGTCTGTAAGTAAGTGATAATGTACAGTCATACAATAAATATTACTTAAAGGAGAAGTCCACTTCCAGAACAACAATTTACATATAATGTACTCACCCCCTTGTCATCCAAGATGTTCATGTCTTTTTTTTTTCATTCGTAAAAAAATTGTGTTTTTTGAGGAAAACATTTCAGGATTTTTCTCCATATAATGGACTGATATGGTGCCCCGAGTTTGAACCCAGCCGAGGAAGAAGTGTCTTATCTAGCAAAATGATTGGTTATTTTCACAAAAATAATACAATTTATATTCTTTTTAATGTCAAATGCTCGTCTTGTCTTGCTTTCCCTGAACTCTGTACATTCTGGCTCAAGACAGTTAGGGTATGTCAAAAAACTCCAATCGCATTTTTTTCCTCAACTTCAAAACTGTCCTATATCGCCGTTTTACCTTTTTTGTTAAGGGTGTTTGATCTTCTTTACACGTTCACTTTGAACTCGGGTCGGAACTTCTGCAGCGATGTAGGATGATTTTGAAATGATTTTTAAAGTTGAGGGAGAAAATGCGATTGGAGTTTTGCGTGCGTGATTACGTAATACATGATGTCAAGCTAGTGCAAGATGAGCATTTGTGGTTAAGAATTATATAAATTTACATTTATTTAAGAAAAGGTCTTTCGATAAGACCCTTATTCCTTGGCTGGGATTGTGTAGAGCTCTTTGAAGCTGCACTGAAACTGCAATTTGGACCTTCAACCCATTGGCCACCATTGAAGTCCACTATATGGAGAAAAATCTTGGAATGTTTTCGTTCTTGATTTCATTTAGACTGAAGAAACAAAGACATGAACATCTTGGATGACATGGGGGTGAGTAAATTATCACCAAAGATGCATTTAATTGAACAAAATGACAGTAAAAACATTTAAAATGTTACAAAATATTTCTATTCAAATATATTTTTTAACTCTTAATCATTTTCAACACTGATAATAATAGAAATGTTTCTTGAGCACCAAATCAGTTTTGAGTCATTTCTGCAGGATCATGTGACACTGGAGACTGGAGTACTGTCATCTCAGGAATAAATTACATTAGAAAATATGTAAAAATAGAGTTATTGTAAACTGTAATAATATTATAACAAGCTTTTCTTCTCTTGCTTGCTTTCTCTCTCTGTTCATTTCTTCCTTGCAATATGTTTCCTGTTGATAACTGCACTGGATTTTAGCTATTGCAAGCATATCGTTCAGTTGCAGAAAATGGGCAATAATGTTCGACATTAGTCTCATCTTTGTTAGATTACAAAAATTATGGCTCCACTAGTTGAATATCTCCGAAGTCTGAGCAAGCCCACGATGCCTGCCAGATGCCACATGCAAATAACAATTTCTTTCAAATTCATTAAGTTCCAATTATCGTTATTATCTCTGAATTACCTGCAAAAATGTAAGAAACAGAAGGCCAGGCAGTGGTGCTTTGTGATTGTCTATAGAATGCCCAACTGGCTTTTCACAAATAATGGAATATTTGTTATGATGTGTTCTATTCTAGGCTGAGGCATTTTGCTCAAGGCTGACAGGCAGTGACTGTATACGAAAGGCCCTCTAGCATTTTGCCAATCTGGCACTGCTACTCACCAGGTGGTGGGTGTCTAATCATATCCTGTTGGCAAAGACAGCCAGTTGTTTCTCTGAAGAACTAACATGAGGTATGTGTGTGTGTGCAAATGGGACTGTGAAGGAGTGTGTAATCTCTCATCCAGGTCTATTAAACCCGGGTCATGCTTGGGTAACAATGATGCACTTACAATGAAAATGTCACATTCAAGATCTATGCAAAACACCTCAGACATTTCAATGGAAAAATAGCCTTATCAGACCAAGACACTGATGTTATTTGAATAAAAGAGCTCTCAGGAGAGAAATGCACTCACAGGTAGAGACTAAGGTGTTCATTGGGGCACTTATGATGTTGTCGATCACCGCGTACACGTTGATGTTGTATTCCAAACCCGGCTCCAGCCCTTTGATGGTGGTGTTGGTAACATTTCCTGGGACTCTGATCTCTAGCTGGACTCCACCAGGGGTTGTGGGGGCGTAAGTGATGAGATAGTCTGTCAGGATCACAGGCCCCTCCCACTCAAGATCAATGGTGTTCTCTGACACTCCCCGAACTTGCAGATTCATAGGAGGTGACACTGTGTATAAAAAGAGCGACGATATCACATGAATATGAATCATTCTGATCAAAAAGCAATCGTTCTGAGGAGAGTGGTATGGAAAATTCTCTGATGTGATCTGAGGCAAATCACACTGCAAGCATTTTACTACTTTTGTTCACAGATAAGTTTTTAAAATCTCTCTCTCTCTCCACCTTTTTTCTGAATGCAGAAGTTTTGTCTGACTAGAACGATGCTTTACATTTTCGATCTCTGGTGTTTTGAGTCAAATAAACATGTTTTCTGAGCCAATAATATAACGTTAAAGATTTATTTTTGGTCTTTTTGCTTTATTATGATAGGACAGATCATACAGGACAGGAAGCAAAGTGGGAGAGAGAGAAGGGGGCGGGATCGGGAAAGGTCCTCAACTCGGGACGCCCATAGCGCAACGGCGCTGCATGTCGGCGCACTGCCCACAAGGCTATTTAGCACTGCAAGCCATGCTCGTTTTCTTTTGTCATCGTTAATGCAACGCATACACTGCCAGACACAGATTTGCTGGTACACAAAAAAAAGCCTAACTGCTGTTACTTTGGCAGCTGCCAACAGCACAGCTTAACCCTGAGCACATATTTATATTTAGTTATATTTAAAAAGTTTCAATTTAATTAATTAAGTCAAACTAATAATTTTACCCTGATTGTACACAAATTTAAATGAAAACCAAAACATGTGAGCACCCAAATGGAAGTTTGTTCATATGCAACTATTACAGATGGTTTAAATGCTCACTGAAGCTTCAGAAGGAAAAATGATGCATTAAGAGCCAGGGGTGCAAACTTTTGAACAGAATGAAGATGTGTACATTTTTCTTATTTTGCCTAAATTTCATATTTTTTCAATTAGTACTGCCCTTCAGAAGCTACAGAAGATTACATGTTTTACATGTTTTCCAAAATAAGTTAAATTTACCCTAATCTTCAAATTCCAAAAGTTTTCACCCTCCGGCTCTTAACGCATTGTGTTTCCTTCTGGAGCATCAGTGAGCGTTTGAACCATCTGCAATAGTTGCATATGAGTCCCTCAGTTGTCCTCAAAGATGGTTGTGACAAGATGGATCTCAAAATCATTGTTGGAAAGGGTTCAAATACACAAAAATTCTGAAAAACCAAAGAATCTGTAGGACCTGAAAGAGTTTTCTGAAGAACAGCAGGCAGTTTAACTGTTCAGGACAAACAAGGGACTCATGAACAACTATCACCAAAAAACCCCCCAAAAAACAGCTGTGGATCATTCAGGTAACAACAGTATTAAGAATCAAGTGTATGTAAACTTTTGAACAGAGTCACCTTTATAAATTCAACTATTATCTTCTCTTGTGGACTATATGTAACAGTCTTTTATGTGAAATATCTTATTCAGGTCAGTACTAAATAAAAAAAGAACATGCATTTTGTATGATCCCTCTTCTTCTAGGTAAAATAATTAACATTTTGCAGATTTTGCAAAGTGTATGTAAACTTTTGACCTCAACTGTAGGTAGATAGTGCTGCAAAGCAGAGAGTATTATCTGACATTGATGTGCCGGTATGCAGTGAACTTGAAAAAGTTAGAAAATGTAGCTACTTATAAAAAGAGTTTGGAGAATCCCATTTGAGCTGCCCATGAGACTAAGAAACAACCCGGGTCTCCGAAACACATGAGACTTCTTCCTGATACTGGGCTCATAGGAGTAGCTATAAGTGGCCCCTAGGGAATTACTAAGGACTTGAGAAAGCAATTCAGCTCCTTCCACACGAACAGGACAGACTGGCATTCCTTCTGGTCCCCCTCTACAACAGACCCCTCAAAATAAAGAAAAAACGTCCCAGGGTGCATACTTAGCAAAATTTATCACTCCAGCATCTGTGCTTTTCACCCAAATCTAGCTGCCAAGCTCCCCTTTTTATTTTCAAGGAGGAACAAGAAACCAGGAAGCAGAGCAGACACAGTCTTAGACAAAAAAAAAGGGAGCAATGGTCTTTCCAACTGGATGCTTCTCAGTTTCCACATCTCACAAAAAAGTCTCATCACTTGAAACTTGAAAGCTGACATCAATTATTTGAAAAATCTGCATAATCTGGAAAAGCATGCAACATACATATACATATATAAAATATTGTTTACCACAGCATCAAATTCTAACAGTTGTTTCTCAATCCATTCAAACTGGATTCATTCTCAGCTTTGTACGTGCATTAGTATTGGCAGCCCTGCTTGTCTAGATTATCGATTGCCATGTTCCGAAGCAACAATACGTCAACGAACAGTCTTGCAGAATAACTTAAAGACTATGTTTTGGCAAAGTGTGTACAGTATAATTTGCTATTCCTAATTTCATGATTGCTTTTGCTGAATTATAGTTGAAAGACTTGTTAAAAGCAGGTGTAGTGCTACAGTATGTAAGAGTTTGCCATTCAATTCCTTGATGAATGCAAAATCTCCGCTGAAAATTTGTCAATTTCAAATATGATTTTCAAATATCATTTCATTTTAAGCTATTTGAAGATTTCAGAAAGGAACTTCTCATCACATCTTATTTCCTTCATTACGTCTCCCCCCCAATCGCTACCTGTGTGCAAAATACTTTTTGCTTACGTTTTCATGGGCCTAATGAAACGAGAAAATTGGATAGAGTAACTGAAAGAAAAGCCATATCCTAATTCATTCCCTTGATAATATGAAGACCTAAGAGAGCAGAGAATCTTCAGAAGCTGTGTGGAGAGTAATAATTGAGCAGCCACTCGCTGTATTCCACCACCTCTCGCACACAACACCCCACTATTTTCTCCTAATTGCAATGAAATAAGCAATTTTGCCTCCACTCAGTCTTGCAGAAAATGAGAGGGAGAAAACTGGGCTGGTAATATGATTTGCCCTTCCCTCTCCCACTCGTGAGATGACAGCTGTCTTCAGCGATGTAGGGCTTCGCCAGCCTTTTGCACGAACTAGCTGTGAACCTGGGTAAGCGTGATGGAGAAATTGCTTCGGCCTGGTTAATATGACACATCTTCCCCAGTGAATGTGACTTTTGACAAATGAATGGTGTTACGCTGTGAGTTGTCACCAATTTTACAGCCATGACTGGAGGAGCGGGGGGCCCTACCGTGGGGTTTAGCATCTGTTGTGTGTGCCGGTAACTGGGGGAATGGTTACGCTCTTTCCAGAGAGGATTTATATTGGAAGAAAGAAAATATACCAGTTGCACATCGCTTAATAAAGTGGCTTGTTTATCTGCAATTGGCTTAAACACTTTGAGAGAGAATATATACTATGAAAATGATGTTCGTATTTTCTCAAACAAGCTTTCGCTGTAGCTTAGTTTCTTCTTTGATGGATTTTAAATGCTTAAAGAACACCAAGCGAGTCAGACATTAAATATTCACTTGCAATATATAAGGCTGAATGTGGGAATTATCCAGCACAAACTCATTTTCCTGGGGACCGGTTAACTACTCTGCTTAACTGCATCTACTGTGTCAATATAGCAAGCTGTAATGTGTTTATAATGTTAAAACAATAAAAAAGGCTGTTTTTAAATGCTAACTACATTTAATGTATATACTATGAATAGATTTAAAATATATGAAAAGTATTTTACATTTAACAGAACAACAGATGTAATTTGGCTGCAAACTGTAATAGTATGAATTACCATATAAATGACCATGATAATGTTTCATATTTAACAAGACAATAGATGTACTGTCTCCTTACAGAAAAAAAAAAGTTTATAGTATGGATATAAAAACAGTTGCCTTAATGTCACAGAAATGTCTGTTTAACAAATCACATGTGATTATATTTTAGTCATTGTTTCTTATTTATTATCATTTTAGTACATTAATAGGCTTTATGTTGCAGCCTTTTGAACAAATCAGTTGAATAAATGAACAAACGAATGAATGAATGAATGGTGGTTTTAGTTTCATATTTAGAGTATCGTTTTTAAAAAATCATTTTATATTTCTATATTAAATAAAAAAAAAATCAATACCCATTTATTTATCATTATTTATGCAATGTTGAATCAGCATATTTCTTTCTAAAGCTACTTTTTTGTACTGTCTATTCAATGCATTTCTCATTTAACATAATAATGACTTTATCTTTTGGAGGCACATCAATTTCTCAGCCAAAATTGATGTACAATTAATATGTGATTACTTTAATTAATTACATGATGTGCAGATTAATTTGTCAGAGTAAAAATGATAACTTGACAGCCCTAGAAAGAAAAAATAGACAGGGAATAACTGTCTGAAACCCTTAAGTCTACAAATTATCTGGCCACAAGAACTACAAGGGTGTTTTTACACATTGAACACTGACCTGAAGTGCAGTCATCTCCTGTATATCCTTCTTGACAGGCACAGAAACCATCCTTACACACCCCTTTCTGGCTGCAGTTATTAGCACAGAAGATGAGAGAGCAGTCTTCCCCCAGGAAGCCGGGTCGGCACTGGCAGGTTCCGTTCACACAGGTTCCTTGATCTGAGCAGTCATTCAGACATCTGCCCAGCGAGCAGTCCTCCCCTGCATAGGCTTCCTCGCAAACGCACTCCCCATCAATGCACAACCCCCTGTCAGAGCAATCACCTGGACATCGAGGCTCCGAGCAGTTCTCACCGCCAAAGTTACGGTCGCATACACACTCGCCTTCGATGCAAATGCCCTGGCCGGAGCAGTCATCTGGGCAGCGGGGTTCAGAGCAGTTCTTGCCAATCCATCCTTCTTCACAAACACACCCACAAATCTCCATGCTGAACGTGCCGTGGCCACAGTGAGGGACGAAGTCCAAGCGACCTAAGATTAAACAAATATGTTAAAGTTATTTAAAGAAATTAACATTTCTGTTAGCATTTACTCACCCTAATACAGACGCTCGTTTACGCCACTGAATAAAAAAATGAAAATGGTAATTGTAACTTTTAATCTCACAATTGTGATGCTTTTTCTCAAAATTTTGAAATACAAACTCATAATTCTGACCTTTTATCTCAAAATTGTGAAATATACCTATATATTGTGGGTTTTTTCTTGAAAATGCAAGTTTGTATCTCACAATTCTGACTTTTTTCTCACAATTCTGAATTATCTCTCAATTCTGACATTTTCTTGCAATTGCGAGTACACATCTCACAATTCTGACTTTTTTTCTCACAATTCTGAGTTTATATCTCGGAATCCTGAGTTATCTTGCAATTCTTACTTTTTTCTCGCAATTCTGAGTTTATATCTTGGAAACCTGAGTTATCGTGCAATTCTGTCTTTTTTTCTCGCATTTCTGTTACCTCGCAGTTCTGACTTTTTCTCGCAATTCTAAGTTATCTCGCAAATCTGAAGTCTGACTTTTTTCCTCGCAATTGCGAGTATACATCTCACAATTCTGACTTTTTTTTCTCGCAATTCTGACTTTTTTCTTGCATTTGTGAGTATACATCTCACAATTCTGACTTTTTGCAATTCTGACTTTTTTCTCACAATTCTGATTTTTTTCCTCGCAATTCTGAGTTTATATCTCGGAATCCTGAGTTAT
>JAHKKF010524155.1:0-11882 GCA_019740295.1 Labeo calbasu | reverse complement strand
TAAATAAAAACATAATATTATGAAAAAGTGTATTGTTTGCAAAATAGCAAGCTATGTCATTTTTATTCAATCAAAACAAACACAGTTCTATAACTTTTGACTGAATCCTTCACAAAGAAGAAGTCGTAAGCACCACAAACCCATCTAAATGTGTAACATTCAGTCACATGGCTGGAGACATACTGTACGTGTCCTGTGAGAGAGTATTGTTAATTGTAAAAAATTACAGATTGCAAAAAAAATAAAAAAATAAAAAAAAAAGGAAGAAAAGGAAATTGAACTTTGCCAGTCAATCAGATAAATATTGTGTGCATAATTAAGTTTCTCTGCATAATTCATATTGCAGTTGGATTATTTTTTGTTCTTTTTTTTTTTTTTTTTCAAACTGAATGAAAAAAACAAAACAAAAAAACATTGTATCATTTGGATACTTGCTTGAATGTAATTTATGTCTTACAGTGGTCAGTGTGTATATGACTGCAGTTCAAAAGAGAGGAATATTATGAATTCCCCTTCATGTTTATAGTGATTCTAGTTTGAAGGACTGCTTAAGTGACCCCAGAGGTACAGTGTGCAGATTTCTGAGGAAGAGCACTTATCCGCTCTCTTTAAGAGCCATTTAAATAATTTCCATAATTTAGGACTTACTCTTTCTAAGTTAATGCAGATCAATTACTTTATTGTGCGATTCAAACAACATTTGTTACATTTGCTGCCCTTTTCACATAAATAACCTGTATGGAAATATGATCTGTATGGAAGATCTGTATCTTGTGTTATGTATGTACAGGTGCATCTTAAAAAAGTAGAATATTGTGAAAAAGTTCATTTTTTGTTTGTAACTTATTTCAAAAACAGAAACTTCATATATTCTAGATTCAGTACATGTAAAGTAAAACATTTCTAAAGTTTTTTTTTTTTTTTTTTAATTTTGATGATTAGAGCTTACAGCTCATGAAAGTCGAAAATCCAGTATCTCAAAATATTAGAATATTTCCTAAGCTCAATAAAAATAAAAAAAAACACAGATTTTGCAAAACAGAAACGTCAAAGTTCTTTAAAGTATGTTCATTTATGCACTCGATACTTGGTCGGCAGCACATATTACAGCAAATTCCTTGCTCCTAGCACAAATGACAGCATCAGTAAAGTTTGACATGTAAGTGATCAGCCTGTGGCACTGCTGAGGCACTGTTGAGTCTTCAGATTGTCTGTATATTGTTGAATCGACTGTTTCTCATCTTTCTCTGCAAAATATCCTATAGATTTCTCAATGGGGTTCAGGTCAGGCATGTTGGCTGGCCTATAAAGCACAGTAATATCATGGTCAGCAAACCACTTGGAAGTGGTTTTTGCACTGTGGGCAGGTGCTAAAGTCCCACTGGAAAAGGTAATCAGCATCTCCATAAAGCTTGTCAACAGGTGGAAGCATAAAGTGCTTCAAAATCTACATTGACTTTGGACTTGATAAAACACAGCAGACCAACACCAGCAGACTTCACAACACCCCAAATCATCACTGACTTCAGAAACTTCACACTGGACTTTAAGCAGCTTGGATTCTGTACCTCTCAGTCTTCCTCCAGACTCTGGGATCATGATTTCAACATGAAATGGAAAATTTACTTTTATCTTAAAAGAGGACTTTGGACCACTGAGCTACAGTCCAGTTTATTTTCTCCTTAGCCCAGGTAAGATGCTTCTGATGTTGTTTCTGTTTCAGAAGTGGCTTGGTAGCCCTTTTCCTGAAGACGTCTGAGCGTGGTGATTCTTGATGCACTGACTCTGGGTTTATTCCACTTCTTATAAAGCTCTCCCAAGTGTTTGAATTGTCTTTGCTTGACAGTTTTCTCAAGCTTGTGGTCATCCTTGTTGCTTGTGCACCTTTTCCTACCCAATTTCTTCCTTCCAGTCAACTTTGCATTTAATATGCTTTGATACAGCACTCTGTAAACAGCCACCCCATTCAGTACTGACCTTCTGTGACTTACCCTCTTTGTGGAGGGTGTCAGTGATTGTCTGGACCACTGCCATGTCAGCAGTCTTCCCCATTATTGTGGTTTCAAAGAACAAGAGATACCCACAATTTATACTGTAGGGATGGATATTTAATGAAACAGGGATTTTACTGGATAATACTGGATTTTTGACTTTCATGAGCTGTAAGCTCTGATCATCAAAATAATAAAATAAAATAAAATAAAATAAAATAAAATAAAATAAAATAAAATAAAATATATGTATGTATGTATGTATTTATTCATGCATGCATTCATTCATTCATTCATTCATTCATTTGATTAAGGAATGTCAGGCAATTGCTATATTGAATTTATCACTTCAGTTTTGGCTGAGAAAGCCCCAAAAGATAAAGTCATTATTGTGTTAAACGCAGAGGTGGAAAGTCTCTAATTACATTTACTGGTGATACTGTAATTGAGTAGCTTTTTTGTGCACTTCTATTTTTTAAAGTAATTTTTAACATATCTATAATTACTTTTACTTAAGTATATTTTGTTTGAAGTATTGTACATTGCTGCATTTTAAATCACATTAATTACTGAGTAAAAATAAAATAAAATAAAATGAAAATAACGCACCTTTGAAACTACTGCAGTAAATGATGGGCAGGAGAACAAACTGTTGCTAAAATCACATTAAAAGATGGAGACGGACAAGACAGGTGTTAGTTGTGCAGACCCAGCTGTAAACGAAACCCCGTCGTATTATGCTGAAGTTGAGCTCGAAGGAAACCACATTACGTGGTCTAGTAGATTAGACTAGTGCGTATGCACATTTGGAGTGCGTTCTTTCACTTCGTGATTCTGTCTGTTAAAATGCATTTAGAATGATCACAAAATTAAAGATATAGGGGCAATGTATATATTTGTGTATCTTTACATCATTTATTTTATTTTATTTTATTTATATTTATATATATATATATATTTTTTACAACAGTTCAATAAACTAGAAGTTAGTTAAGAGACTTACGTTTTGGACACCATATTGCCTGTTTTTGCTCTATTTCGATGACAAAAAATAATTCTAAACACAGCCACCACAGAACGATTTTACTTCTCTGAGCAACATGACTGTGTTTCGTTCCTGTTTAAATGATTCTGTTCAATCACAATGACTCACTTATTAACAGTGACTTGCTGACACCTATTGGCAGTTTAATCTCGGATTTAAAGTATCTTAAAAATTTGGCTCAAAGGATGAAAAACACTTTTATAAAAAATGGCATTATAAAAGTAAAAATGCTCATAAAATGTAAAAATCAATTTAAACTCATTGGAAAACATTAATTTATATAACTGCTGTAAACTGACCACACAGAATATGAAGAATATCAAAAACTTTAGTAGTCAGCAGTCCTTAAGATACTAACACAATAACACCCAGCAATATTTCATCTAATTATCATAATCAATAAAATCCCAGAAAATATCAAGACATCTTTTTTGTCAATATCTCACACCCCTAGCAGAAATTAAAATTTGTTGGTTGGCAGTGGCACCATGGTCAGAAATGTACAGAGGCTTGGAGCAAAAATGTCGTCCAAATTTATGATTAGGTGCGAAAAGTGTTTATGAATGCAGTTTATGAATGCAGTGTCCAATCAGAGGCATTTTGATTCATCACAGTGGAGAACGCTGGAGTTGTTCAAGTGTGCGCGTTTGCTAACTGAATTCATAATCATAAACAACAATGTGCAAAATAAATGTAAGCGATTGATTTGCTTCAGTGGTTATGGGAGTTTTTGTGAAAGTGCATAGCTTACATTAGACTGAAGTCATGAGCCACTTTAATGTCCTTTGCTCGCTTTGTATCGTTTATAATAATATTTGTTTTGTTTTAAATGTCATGCATTGACATGTTTTTGGCCATTGCAGTTTACTGCAGTTTAAGGTGTTTTCAAACAAGTAGTTTGAGATTTATAGATCTATTTTTGTCTGTTAAAAAGTAACTTTTACTCTTAGTAAATTTTAAAGAAGCTACTTTTTACTTTTACTTAGATTTAGATTTTTAGACTGGTACTTTTACTTGTACAGTAAAGTAAAATTTCATTAATGTAATGGCACTTTTACTTGAGTAGAATATTTTAGTACCCTTTCCACCTCTGTTTAAATGAGAAAAGGACTGATTAGATAATTTATTACACAAACTTAAAATTATGGGTTTTAATCATTATTATTATTATTATTATTATTATTATTATTATTATTATTATTATTATTATTATTATTATTGTTTCATTTTAAATGTAATAATACTAAAACTGCCAGTAGGTGGGGGCAAGTCACTTTAATATGAATCATTCCATCATTTGTCCAACTGATTTGTTCAAACATTTTATTTATTCAACATTGCTAAACTACGAAATCATATGGTAAAATATAAAACAAAACCATACAGGGTTTTTTGTCCTCATACCTTGAATTTTAGGGGTGTGTAACTGCATCCTCACTGGCTACATCACACAGTCAGTTGTCGGGCTGTATGGAAGGCAGACAAGGCCAAAAGTCTGTAAACAGAACCTGTGAAATTTGACTGTCAACACATACTGTTTGTCCATGTTAACGCAACAACATGCACAGAAGCCAACGAAGTTGCTCTGTTTGAGAATATATTTGCATATGCGTCATGCTAGTACATTGGTATATATGAATACAACACATCAGACGTCATGTTTATTTATGAATATTGTCGTAACGGTATGCTGGTATGCACGCATGCAAACATCAGATGTTATATTTAGTTATTTAGTTCAACGTTCCTTCTCAGGTGGAAAAAAATCTTAATTTAATTAATTGATTTAATATAGTAAAGTAAATATCAGTAAAGCAATGCTGCAAAAAAAAAAAAAAAAAAAAAAACACTAAAGAAAGGATTCATATGTGGATAAACCTAGAGGTAAATCTGCTTTAAAAAATATTACACGTTCAAACATGGCAAGAATGTGTGTGTTGAGAGACGAGTTCTTAACATGGTAAAACTGTGTGTCTTCACACGTATTAAAGAAGCACAGTGAAAACCGACACCTTTAACACTGCCAGAATGTGTGTCTACACATACAAAACACATACACATACATACATACAAAAGAAACGCATTCAAAATTATTGTTAACGCGGACAAACAGTGTGTGTTGACACGGCCAAATTTCACTTGTTCCGTTTAAAGATTTTTGCCCCATCAGCCTTCCATATTCCTGCACAATGTTTGTCAGCAACTGCATGCAAAGTAAGTTAATGGTTTATTTATTTATTTATTTATATATGGATGTATGTATGTTTGTTTGTTTATAATACATGCTTTCATTTTCCTATTGCGTGATGATATGGTAGACATTGTGCTTGCCTGTATGCTTGCTTGTATAGACGGGTCAACAGTGGTCTCATAACAAGCCTAGACCCCCTGCAACCAAATCTGATTTACTGCAGGAAAATATTTTTGCCCCCTGAATCAGGTTTTAGTTTAGAGGAGCAGACCACATGTTGTGAAATGAAGTAGGCAGCTAAACTAAACAGGTTGTCATTTGCCCTTGTGGCGATCCTATTGATTTACTGCTTCTCGCTGATGGTTTCCTGGAGGGTGCGGGGACAACAAACCCTGAAAAATGTTCAGATGCAACAAAAGGTTCATGAGCCTTCCTCCCATGAGGCTGCCAGCCTGAAGCACATTCAGTAATTTAAGAAGTGAGAGGTGGAACCTGATAACCTGTCTGCAATTTGGACATAATGCTTTTTAATGATCAATAATTGAGCCATTTTTACATAGTCTCTGGCAAATTACAAACTGCACTCAAATGAGTTTGTGAGCTGTCCATCCTGGAGCACACTTTGCTGTAGAATGTGGCAGTAAGGTTGTAACCTAGTTGTATAGGTTAACAAGTTGTACACTGATTCTGTCATTCTGTAATTACCCATTTATGTCAGACTGTAAGTGCATTAAACGGCAGTGCCACATTTAATTATGACTGGTATGTAGAGCAGCCAATAGTGAATGTGTGAATAATTATTACTGCTCAGTGGGTGCATTTAAAAATAAAGTTCTTCTATTTGATTTAGCCTGTCTGCTAACTGTTCTATTTAATAGTTTTAGTGGTTTCATTATCATTGCTAAAATGTGTATAATAAATAATCATAAAGAAAATAGTCATAAAGACAACCAGTGCTAAGTGATGTTGAGGTAAAAATAGTAGCTACACTGATTTGGCACCCGTTAATCAGTTCTTTACCAATATAATTATAAGTTCCCTTTGTTCAGAGATAAGCACCATCTGTGCTTTCCCTCTTTTTTTCTTTTCATTACTAAGTTTAATTCACCAATGCAAAAGTAAGTGGAATTCCTATAATTAATATCAAATGCTCTTCCAATAGCTTTTATAGTTAGCATTGTTAACTGCATCCATCCAGAATGATGCTTTGCACTGGATTCACTTTTTGAAAAATCTACTTTTAGCTAGTGTTCGAATTGTGTCAAAGCTCTTTTTTTTTTTTTAACCTTCATAAAGTCATTCTTTTTTCTGAAAGTGTGCATTATCTTTTGCGTCAAATTCTTATATTTAATCAATAATCTTATATTAAGTCACTTAGAATAATAAGACATTTTAGGCTGTTACCACAAATAAAATCATTATCAACATAATTCATCTTTTCAATATAGAGGAAACACAAACGCTGCATCTGAATTGGCATTTAGATGTATTTACCCACCGTTTAATGCAGGACATGAATGTATTTAACCTGCAGTTACAAATGCATGAAAAATGTTTTAATATTTTAATCCTAAAACGTTGAATGCTGATATTTCAAATTATTAAAAAAAAAAAAAAAAACATAAATAAAAAGGAAAAGGTACTTTAAATGTGGAATTACAACCGCCAGTAGGTGTCAGTAAGTCACAGTTAATAAGTGAGTCATTGCGATTGAACCGAATCAATTAAACGGTTGATTCATTCAGGAATGAAACACTGTCATGTTGTTTAGAGACGCAAAACAGTGCAGTGGCTGTGTTTGGAATGATTTTTGTTGGCGAAATAGAGCAAAAATAGGCAAAATGGTGTCTAAAATGTAAGGCTTTTAATATTAGCTTCTAGTTTATTGAACTGTATATGAATAAAATCAATATCACATTTGTGATTTTTGCAAAAAAATCACTAGTTTTTCACTAGTTTTATGTTTGAAGATTTTTTTTTCTTTTTTCAAACACTGCTTTTAGCCATATAAACATGTTTTGAATCATGCTATTTCATAGATTCATACAATTTTAGTCTGCCTGTATTCGTCAGATGTTCCATCAGCATTATGGCAGCTTTGTGGGAAACTGACCTTGAGCTGAGCATTCAAAGATGTATACAATATCTGAAGGACACTATTCTCTTAAACAGGACACTGCAGTGAACATCATGCTCACTTTATGAGCTTTCTGTCTGTTTATGATGAGGCGCTGATTTTACTGCCTTTTGACTGAAGCCGTTAACCTTTATTGTTTCCCCTGATTGTTTTTTAAATGCCCCTCTTAACATATTAATTCTAAATACAAGCTTCATTACATATTATTATGTTTATAATAAAAGTGATGTATCAACATGAGTGTGTGTGAGTAAATGATTCTTTGACTACAAAGAACTGAAGAAAAATAACATAATCACCAACAATACAAAGAAATAATCACAGGACTCATGTAAACTGATGTGATGTTATGAGTGTTACATACAATTAACAAATTTCTTTTTTTTCCCTCAGATAATTAAATGACGGAAAAAAATAAGACAACAATAGGAAATGTATTAATAATACAACAAGGCAGCAGCCAGAGAAGATGTTAAATCGGTGGAAAGAAAAGAGATGAAGGGTGCCTGAAAAAAAGAATCTTTTACTGTTGTGAGTTTTACTCAGTGGTCTCTTGTCCATGTTGCCCAACAAATGCATGATGCAATCAAGTGAACTGAGCGGTTGCAATGAAAAAAGTGTTGTGTCAGCTTTACTTGGCAAATGTTTGTTCAGTCAATTGTGAGTGAAATGCACAAATTGAAAAATGCAATGTCCCTTTGTGCACATCATAGCTGAAATGAGGAAATGAAGGGTAAGCGACAGCGACAGTGGGGATTATGAGTCTGCATGGAAGGGTGGGTGTGTGTGCGTGTGTGTGTTTTTTTACACATTCTGTTTTAAGGTTGTTGCTGGAAGAGGTGATGGCCAACAGGGAGTGTTCATAATGTGGTTGCCAGAAAAATCACTAAAATACATCAATGAGATGACAAATGGTTTTTGTTCTTGGTGCCAAATGGCCTACTTGAGTAAACCATTTTAAATAAAGTGCATCAGCCAGATGAGTATATTGTTTTCTTTTAAATTTGAAAGCAGGATGGTTTTATGAATTCAGAAGCTTCATAAAACTGAAGTTACCTTCACAGATGAACATTCAGACTATAAACGGTGCATATCATGAATCAACAATGCCATCCAACCACAATCCAAGTTTATCAACAGGACTCATAATGTAACATGAAAAATACAGTTACTGTATTGAATGGCATAATAAAATACATTATTATTTAAGGGATAGTTCACCCAAAATGTAATAAATAAATAAATATTAAAAAATGCTGTTAAGTAATGATTTACTGACATCTCTTGAAGAGAAACGATCAGTTTATGCAAGCAACTGAACATTATTTACAGCACTGTTAACTGTGATCCAGAGCCTCAGGCAAACAGTCTGGAGTGATGTCTGTTTTGTGAATGAATCATTATTTTGAACCTTCTGAAACAGTTTGTGGCTTGTACAGCACAGATCTATAAGTTATTTGATCAGAACTTACTTTTGAACAGTCACTCGAAATGAGCCAAAATACCAATATATTACACAATCCTGATGCCAGTTTTTGCCAACTCAGTCAGTGCTCCAGTTCCTTCAGCTGCCGCTGAACTGAAGAAATGGTTTGTATTCCGACTGACGAACTGATGAGCTGCTGATACAACCATGCATGAACCGAGTATTTGAATAAAGGGAAAGTTCACATGGTTTATGTAAAAAGCCAAGTTGATCAAGACTAATTTATTCACTTTATATGCTTTAGACATGTAAAACATCCACGTTTCACATCATCATTGGGTTCATAATATAACTGTGTACATGTTAAGTCACTGCATGTGTGGCAAGAGTGCTCAGGTAGAGTAAGTTCTTCTGTTGCCTCACTGCAATACCCCCTTTAGAACCTAAAGTTCACCGGAAAATAAAAATTTGCTGTTGAAGTCCAATTCATTTTCTCAAACTTGTTTGTTTTGGACAGTTTGTTGCAATGAACTAGTTCAAGTAACAGATTCAACAGTTCTTTTATGTAATCATGTGTAGCAGAGTGAGGTATAGCCCCGGTATGATTGGCTGGCGTTATCCAAACAGGTGAATCTATCCGTGTTTGTACTTCATTACGATTAAGTCAGTTGTGTACATTTCATGAGCCTATTGGTGGCCGTGTTGTGAATATAAAAGAGGGAAGTGTTTGGTTGCTTGGGATGCATCATCCTTGGTACTGCCCCTTTGTGATATGTGGTGTTTTGAGTGAGGGTTAGCATCGGAGTTATCCTCCTGTCTGTTGTCCACTGCCTGTTGGTTCCTGTTTTTTTTTTTTTTTTGTCTGTTAAATAAAGAGGTTCATTACTTACTTTGTTTTTAGCCATGGGCATGCAAGTGTCTGTAATCCTGTGTGGTGAGTGACCATGTGTATTGCAGCATTGTACAGTTCTCTTGGTATGTATGATGAGATTGTATTGCTTGTTTTTAACAAGAGTTTTTATGAGTAACTTTTTCTGTTTAATGTCCAGCAGGTTTGATTGCACGTCCAGGGGTTTCCAATGAGTCTAATTAAAGCCTAACAGACATCAAGCAACGTGGCTGTGCTGCTGCTCTGTTTTGTCTTTATTTTGTTATAGTTTTAACAGTTTAGTCTAGAACTCACCTTGGTCCATTGTATTATACTTTTGTTATATTTGTGTTGGAAGCACTGGCACAGGATTGCGCTGGTCTTATCTGGTATTTATTTATTTTATTCAGTTTTATTTATTTATTTATTTATTTATTTGTTTGTTTGTTTATGTATTTATTTAGTTATTTTGTATTGGTTTTGTGTGGCCATGGTACCCTGTACTGGTGTGTCCATATGGAGTGCTGTTTAACATTTTGTTTCGTTTTCACAAGTGTGCCATCTCCCTCTTTATTTTTTTATTTGTATCATTTTATTCTTATTGTATTATTGTGCTGTATTTATATTATTTATTTATTTATTTATTTATATACTGTATATATAATTCTGTCTCAATGCTCACCCTGCCTATGGCAACAAACCTGTGTGCCCTTGCATAGGGCTGTTATTCCTGGTGTATCCCAGGTGGCATAGTCGACTATAGGATTTTTATTATTGGTGTCACACCCCTGTGGACTGTTTTGTGGTTTTATTTAAATAAAAGTGTATGTACCGGATCTCCTCGTCACTACTCCTCATTCCCCACGCAACAACGACGTGACAATTGGTAACCATGTTGGTTCAGTGAACATGTAGAAAGCATTTTAATAATCCAAAGAACTTGTTTGTATATGGAGGTAAAAAAAAAAATAATAATAATAATAAAGAACCACAGATGCCAGTAAAGAACCTTTATTTTCAACAGTTCAACAGTTCTTAATTTATTTATTATTTATTTATTTATTTATTTATTTTATTTGGTCTGTTATTGGCCAAAGATGAGTGTATCAATGTAATGTCCATATGGCAGCGGTATACAGCTATAAAATATGTTACAGTATCTGTATAGTTAACATATTCAGTTAAGGAGAAACAACAAACATGTTAGGCAACAATTACAACTTGTTTTTATAATGATTACAATATGGACATTATTACAATATAAGTATGGAGTGAATTTTGTGGCAATATTCATCAAACAAATCCAGCGTTTTGCAAATAAACACAATCTGCTTTGCAAAGAAAACTTTCAAACAAACGCAAAGTGATTTGCAAATACAAAACCCTATTTGAGAGAAAATGCAGTGGCATGGACAAACATATGTATTGTGTGTTACAACTGTGAGAATTAGTTGCCTTTTTCTGAGGAAACTTGGCTTGCTTTTCTCACAAATGCGTGCAAGCAGATTTTCTCACAAATGCAATTGAGCAACTTGCTTTCCCAAAAATAGCAGATGGAGCTGTCGGTCAATTTACGCAAGTTTGCTGAAATCCTGAAACACCTTTATTGTGAACATTTATTGTGATTCTGCTTTATATGTTGAGACATAGCCTACAGTGGAGAGAAATATAGTATAAAGTATACATATAAAACTACACATAGACAACCTAGTACGCTAATCTAATTATACAAATTTTATAATTTTATAAAAAGACTACTATAATCAAACTAGTTTAAGTTTAGGTGAGCTTTATTGTCATTCAGCTATGTAAATGTACCAAAATATAATCTAAATAAATAAATACCATGGTATTTGTAGTAAAGCTGCTTAAAGAAATGGTAACCTGCAAAAAACATGGTTACCACACTTTTACTATAGTAAAACCAACTTTAATCAGATCATTAACATGAGAACAGAGCAGTCAGTGTGAGACGGGATCACAATGGGATGACAGAGGAGAAACTGTACATCTCCTTGCTTTCACTCGTATTTTATAATCACAGAATATTTGTTTTCAATTTATATTGATTACAGTTGGTTTATTTAAAAGTAGGCATTTTTAAGCTTCCCCTTCAGGAACTCGAGCCGCGTCGAAACGCTTTGGGAACGCCTTCAGCGTGACCGCGCTCTGAATCACGTGTGCAATCAGACCAATGAAAGAACGAGACGTCACAGGCGGGTGA
>JAHKKF010524154.1:3772-23851 GCA_019740295.1 Labeo calbasu | reverse complement strand
AACTTTATTGGTGGGTGTCCCTTCCACTACCTCTGGTAACTGGTGCTCACTGATGCCCATAGTTGTGTAGCCTTCTCTAATCTTTCGAAGTTCCTCCCCTGCCATTTCCTCCACAGACATCCGGACAAATGCTTCTGGAGTTAAATGTCCTGATATAAGGCCCTGGCGCAGATGAAGGTTCTTTGGGTTCTTTAGGTTGGCCACCTTGCTCCTGATGCAGGACTTGTACTTAAGCTGGTTTCGTCCGTGAAGAGCATGAACATGTGCTTCAATGTCCTCAGCAAGGGCTTTGTGTTTATCCATAAAATCAGAGTCTATTTGCTGATTTAACATAAGAGCCTGGAGAATCAGTTGGACACATTTGGATCTCAATGCCATAGAGTCAGAGGAAGTGCAAGGCTGACTGGTGTTTTGAAGAACTGAGGTTTGAAAATCTTTCTCTGTGTCAGATCTACTGTGTGATGCTGCAGCTTGAGTGATGCTCTCTTCCTCACATTGTAGATGAACAGATTCTGCAGCTTCTTTTGCTGGACAAGGCTTTTCAGAAGACAGTTTATTTGAGCATGAATCACAATTGTTCTGGTTTACATCCTTTGTTATATCATGTTGATCTGTGTTGCACTTAGACGCTTGATTCTCATTCCCCTTTTCATTTAAGTGCTGAAATCCACTGGTTACAGATGGAATTTTTAAGGACAGGTCATGCGTTTCTAGTTCCTTGTCTTCCCACATGTCTTTGTTATTATTTTTCAGCACAGATGACAATTTGTGCAACTTCTTCCATTTTGACAGCAAGTCCTTTGCTATTGTTCTAGCACTTACAACGGGACAGAATTTAAGTAGTTTATAAAGTACCTTAACAATGTCTGTAGTCTGAATCTGCTCTAACGTAACACATGTGTTGCTCAAGTCTGTCAATAATGATATAATATCTGCATAGCTGCCATCGTTGTGCAGCTTCTCTATTTGTGTAGCATAATGAATAATCTCTTTAGTGTTCATGACGACTTCTACATTAAACAAACATTTCTAAGAATTTGTTTTGACGTTGGCTGCAGCGGCGTTTATGCAGATACGTTTATAAGAAAAAAGGTACAAAATATGAATAAAAGAAAAAATATACATAAATTGCAGACTCACGCAACGCCTTTACCTTCAAAAATACGTCTCTTCTTGTTATAACATTAAAAAGTACAACCCTTTTTGGAAGAGAGAGCTCGCAATCCTTCCGCCATGTCTGACACGTTTACGTAGCACATCCGTCCTATAGAGGGCGTACTTGCTTAATTACGTCTTTAAAAAGCAGGCAAAAAAAACTTTCAGTGAACCCTTTTCAGACTGCGAAGGCGTGCTTCCAACATTATTAACGTTATTAACATAGTATCTGCGTTTTTATATTTTTATTAAAATCATAATGTACATCTATAACATTACTTTGTGTTATATTATGTACGTTTTTATTAAATTGCTATTGGTATTTCTAAATATACCATATGCTCAGTAGTTCTAGGCTTCCATGTTGAGTATAGGCCCAAAATTCTAAACATGTCAACTAAGTTACCCGTCAACTGTGTTACTCAGTAAAGGTAACATGGTGGATAGTAGCAAAAATAGATGGTATTTTATGCACATATTCCTACATATTACCTTTATCTATAGCACTTTATACAATATAGATTGTTTCAAAGCAGCTATGTAAGGTCATGTTTGTGTTTTTGGGAAACAGGAAAACTGTTTTCTTTACATTGTCAAATTCTAAATGTACCCCTAGTTATAGAATGACCCAGTTAACACTTTCTGTTAACAGTCGAGGGTTTGATGGATTTGTCTCACTTTTGCATGAAACATGTATACTTTTTCTTTCAGTAAACAGTTACAGGTGCACTATTTTTCCATTTTGAAATAAAAAGTAATGCAAAAACAAAAAAAAGGGGGTTTTGTTATATCCGGAGTGGTTTATTGTGTATTGTTGCTCACATAATAAAAGAGCACAGCCTTTTGGTCTTTAGGCACTTTTTTCTTATCAACAGGCATAACCTGAGAGTACAATGCAATGATTTTTTTTTTTCTTCTTTCAAAATTGTTTTCTTTTTTACTTCCCAATGAAAGTCCCTATCTGTTTAAACTTCTGGGTGGAGCTGCACCAGCTCAAATGTATTCCAGTTCTCCCTATAGAGAGAGTTTTTTTGTTTTGTCTTTAAGTCTGGGGTCTCAGTTGTTAGTATTTATTTGCTTACTCTCAACTTTGAGACTGAATGGAAAGTTACAGAGCTTTGTACTCTTGTTTAGTGCACAAACCACAAGAGGGGGATCAAACCTTAGTTTTTATTCATGGTTCTGCGTTCAGACCCATGAGGAAATAACACAAATACTGCCATTTCCTGCTTGCTCTGGTGTGGTATTCCAGGCAGAGGTTGGTTTACAGGCACTGATCTACGACCAGATGTCTACAAACTAAATTCTACCCAGACATCAACAAAGCTGTTGTACATTCCACTACAAAGAGTAGCATGTATTGACATGCCTGCACTTGCAGAAGGACATATTGTCATACAGCTGCACTACAAAATATGGTAACCTGCAAATGTTACTTTAAAAATGTATTTCTACATCATTTCATCCATATAAATTAATTTTGGTGTTATACATGAATGCATTTAGATTGATTCAACAATATGAAATAATATTGTAATAATACTGCTTTGTAAAATTCTGCAGTCTTCAGATAAGATGCACAGTGTGGCACAGCATTTATTTCCTGTAGATTATTTTAACACTACTTATTTCCTCCTTGGTCCAGCTCTGGGTTTTTTATATACATTTCAGGATTATATTTAAACACATTAGCTAAGTGTTATGAGAAATGCAAGAACACTCCTGTTTGGTATTTATTCTGTTACTGTACATTTTGCACTGGCTACTTGCACTACTTCAATTCTTACACTGTCAGTGTATTAATTCCACTGTATTGTAAACACAATCCATTGTATAACATTTATTTATCTTTGTCCTGTCATCATAATTCTAAATATGACGCCATAAAACCTTCAATTAGTAGTTTTGGATTGCACAGATTAGGTGTTTTTTATGGCTTCATCCCATATTATTGGGTTTTCAAATGACTGTAAGAGTGTGCTTATGTGGTGGAAAAATGCTGTGGACTTTAAACTTATTAAGTGAGATAAGACAGTCTAACTAGTTTATCCTGTGGTTAGCCCTAGATTTTGCCCCAGATTAACACAAGGGTTGTTGATGATGATCGTAATACGTATGAGAACCAGGAATAGGCCTACACACTTTTACTGATAGAATCACAGTTTCACAGATTGGAATGTCAACGTGACAATGCCTCTTTTCCAAATGGCGAAATTGTTTATCCAGATCATGTTTTTTTTTTACACAATTGTTTATCTCAACAATGATGCATTTTGCATAAATTAAATGAGCTCAAATCAAACTTAAAAATGTATTTTGTATGGTCCAGAAATTATTAACTCATTTAACTGGAAGGCAGAATTTCTACTGGCACCATATTGAGTGTCCTGCCATTTTTCCGTTTTCTAGTCAATCTCTTTCTCTTTTCACATACTTAGCTAAATACACCTGCTCTAAGCTTCTTTGGTTAATGAATGTGAGGTATTCACAATGGTTCAATTAGAGGGACTGAGGTTATTAAGAACGTGATTAAGAAACAGAAAAAGTTGTCAATTTATCAACAAAAGGAAACATACACAGGGCTACTGTTAGCACTAATTAACGCAGTACTAGTTAGTACTGTGTTCGTACACATGAACTTACTATAGTAGTAATATACATAATTACAAGCAACTAACCTTAAATCAAACTCTAACCCTAATTAGATGTTGTTAATTAATATTACTCAGTACTTAGTACTCAGTACTTTTCAGTGTAATTACACTGAAAAAAAGACTACCTTAAAATAAATTTTAACCAAATAAAGTAAGTAATACTGGTTTGGAATGATGTGAGGTAAATTATGACAATATATTTATTTTTGGGTGAACTGTCCCTTTAAGTGGGAGCAAGACAGGGCCAGGCTGGAAGATGATGATGTTTAAATCTTCACAGGCAGATGCAGTGAGACAAGCTTCTGGTCCTACAGGCAGATAGAGTGAGTTGAGGATAGACTCTCGCAGGCAGATATAGAGTGAGACAGGAGGAGGGGGGAGAACTGAAGCCCTGCTGTTGTGAGTGTGACCTTGAGTGAAAGTGAAAAAGAGAGAAATTGCTGAAAGTTACTCAACACATTGGACCCAGTTAATGACAATGAGTACTGCTGTTGGCTACTGTTAGCTTGAGGTCTGCAGTTGTTGTATGGTTTATAATGTCATTTCCTCCCTCTATAAAGGTTTAAAGTAATTCTCCATGCTTGTATCTGCACTGTTTATTCTGCAGAAAAACAAAACATCTACCAAAAAACGTAAACATTTGTTTCCACATAAACAATCAGTCTAAACCCCCACCAAGGAATAACCCTGTTTGTTTTGACTAGACAAAGACTTGTTTAGGTTTGATAACTTAAAAAGTTGAAAATTTGGTGCAAATATTTCTTGATAATCCTACTGTTGTTGTCATTATTTAGCATGTTATCCGTTATTTATCTTATAAGGTTTTTAGTGAGGTAAAAGTATTTTTATTTTGTTTACATCTTGTCACTGGCCTTCCTTCTTCATATTTTTAAGTAGGTTCTGTAATCTGTAGATTTTTTTCACACCTATATCACACATTGTTGTACATGCTTCATTTATTTATGAGGTTTAATTATATCATGTAAAATAAACATTGTTTGTGTGTATTTGATACATAAAAACATACATTGTCATTTCAACATTTAATCTGTGCAGACTACACAGTTTTGAGAATATACAACAATAAAAATACTGCACACTCAGACATAAACACATTGTGGTCCACCCAAAACAGTCTTGCAATAACAATTAATTACAGAACTGGGTTAATTACCCTGGTAGTAAAACACTGTGAACAGGTGCACTAATAGCAAAATTCAGAAAAGAAGGTTGTATAAAAGCTCAGGGTCATAATAATAATAATAATAATAATAATAATAATAAATTATATTAGTTTTAATTTGTCTCTTTAAGATTCTCTATTTATTAAAAATGTTTTAGAATTAGTACTAAGTAATATTAATCTGTAACAATAAAGTGTTGCTGGTTCTCACTCGATACAAGGCAAAAAAAACAACAAGTGGCTAATCTTATGTTCTGTAACACACTTTGTTCTCAAAATGTGTTGGTGTCTCGCCGCCTTCTCACGATTTCACAACAGTCTGCATGTCTCCTTTTCCCCTCCCTTGTCTTTATCTAGCCTGATCAGTGAGTTATTAGACATGCCAGATATAGTTACTCTGCTCTGAGAGTGAAAAAGTGAAATGGGGAGAAAAGGAGAAAGAGACAGAGAGAGAAAGAGCAGCCCTGAGTAGGAAATGAGGGGGAGAGAGTGACAGTTTATTTAGATTTTTTTTATGTGACTGATTTGTAACAAAGCAATATTGCATACATGTGCACACACTCGTGTACCTGATATTCTGTACATTATGAGGACCAAATGTCCCCCAAGTATAGCAATACCTGTAAATTTTGACCTTGTGGGGACATTTATTATTATTATTATTTATTTATTTATTTATTTTTTGGTTCCCATGAGGAAAAAATCATAATGTATATAAATTGTCTAGCAGATCTGTAGAGGAAGTAAGTTTTTCCACCTTCATAGTAACAGATTCCCTGTTGGTTGACCTGCCTGAATTTCTTACATAATATTTCAGTTAATGGGGATGGGGGATGGGAGGAACAAAAAAGGGAGAAAGAAACAAATAGGAAGAAGGAGAGATTATGTAATTTCTCTGATTTGATCAAACACCTTGCATTACACAAACACGCAAACTTACTGTAACTGTACATTTCCATATAAACAATGGAAAACTCCTTAAATCAGGTTTATTATTCAGCTGATGTAGTGAGATGTTTGCCATATTTGGGAGCATGGCAGATATTAGGAAGAAGGGGATATGTGGCCAAATTCCACAGACGGTTTTTATAAATACCGACGGTTTTTATGATACCAGCCATGACCTCTGCTTTGCCTGTTTGAATGTACAAAGGAAAAAGGCAGAGATTAAATTAAGGTCTTTAAAAGAAGCAAAAATGTTTCCAAAAAATAACAGAATTAGATTTATTAACTAAACCTAGATTTGTAATCTTATATTTATCCATGTGCACAAACATTTTATATGAAACAAGTAGATAAAAACATGGTGTTAAGAAATGTCCAACAGCTTGTTAAAAGAAAAAAATATATATGTTTTTTTTTTTGTTAAACTGGACTGTACATTAACTTGGATTAACTAAGGATCATTACTGAGATCATGCTCAAATTATCATCATTTTAAATAGTGGTGGAATAGGCCCCTCTTTTCATTGGTCTTCTTACCCATTTTAAAAGGGCTTTAAGCTCACATCAGTTCTGAAACAGTTTAACCAAAGGTACACATAATCGTGCACTTCCCTTTTCTAAAAGATGATTGCAGAAGTGTACAACTCTCAGCAAACCTTGTGACTGAAGGGAACTTGACTCAGTAGAAGAAGAACTCTTTTAGTACTGTGTGTCTTTCTTCCTCTTCTGTTGCTTCAGCTTGGACTGTTTTAGTACTGACATTTCCATGTCCACATAAATGAACTTAATATTCATAGGTTGTGGCAATAATATGTCTCTGGTCTGCTTGAAATTTAAGACACACACATTCAGTGGTTTTCGTGAAAAACTTTTCTGTGGAAAAACGTTCTCTTCAAAACTAATGACCAAAAAACAAATTTCATTGTGTATGAGTGGTTTTTCAGGGGCCTGACTTAGATTTGACTGTGATGTCACTTTGTAATCACAACCAAAATACATAACATTCTGTTTCTTGAGCTGCACAAAAATGCAAACACACACATACACAAATGCACACTTGTGTCTGGTGTCCAGCTGTCACGTAGAGAAATACCAATAGGGATCTGTTATCACCAGACTGAGTGTGTTTGATAAGACTGAATAGGGGAATTTCAGCACAAGAAAAACTTCACGGTTCTCCACATCCTTATATAGCACTGATCTAGCAATGAGGAAAAGACATTACTAATCTAAGGTCACGTTTTTTGAACATGCAGGTTATGAGCATGCAGAGCGGACCTCCCACAACCTCCATTTTTAACTCTCCTACTTTCACGTCTCACCATTGAAGGAGCGCAGGGCCCCCAGCAGCATTGTTGAAGAGCCACAATAATGCTGAAAGAACGCTGAGAAGCTGAATGTCTTAAATGTGTGTTCTGTGTGTATAGCCCATCTGTTGCATACTTTGAGTTTTGTGTTTGCCAGGGCGGCACCAAAAGGAGCTTTGCATTTTTGCCAAGACATTTATAGACATCTGCTCTCTTCAGTCAGTTTTCTTTCTTGTTCACACCTCTCTTTCTCTCTTAAAAATCACAAATATAGAAACACACTTGAACTGGACAGAATTAAGGCAGAATTAGGATGCCAGCTAACTTTATTTGCTTGAACTTACATTATTTTTTGTTTTATTTTACATTCATTTTGGCAGTAACACTTTACAAGTATCATGACGCCACTATACACAAATGTACATATATTAAATTTCCACATACAAAATATATTGTCAAAATGAATCACAGAACATTTCACACTCTTTAGAAGACAAGTAAAAGTAAAAAAAAAAAAAAAATACTACTTACATGTTCACAATTAAAAAGGGAAGTGCTGAAGTGAAAACACTTGTATTTTCAAAATTATCATTCTAAATGTTGAATTTTGCATGTTTTATAAGAATGTTGTTGTTGTTGTTTTTAAACAATTTTCAGAAAGTGACAATGTAAATACAAGTACTATTTAGGGAAGAAGCTTTTGCTTTAACTTACATTAATTTTACTAAATGAGTGACCAGTTTTCAGTGGTTACAATAAAATTCAGTTTGTTACAATGAGCTATACTTTTAAAGTGTTTATTAATGTAGGTTCATTTTAATGTCTGTGTGTATTTTGAATAATAGTGAAAACAGTATATTTATAAATTAGCAGTAGCTTATATTAATAATTGCTCTTATTATATTCATTGTAAGTTCATGATACTCAGTGCTAATGAACTGAACCCTATTGTAAAGTGTTACTGTTTTCTGAACAGAAACAGGGAAAAATAGAAAGAGATGGAAAATCATAAGGCTTCAGAAACAGAACAACTTAATTCCATGTGAAAAGACAAACATATGGGCACAGAATTGCCTACAGGACAAAGATTATTCACAGACTCCACTGTATGAGTCCAAATGGCTTTATATTTAGTTCAAATATCAACTAGTTCTACTTGGCATTTTGTTGTAATGAAAGGATTACTGGATCATAATCTCTATAAATATGCATGGCACTATGCTGGAGATTCTGTTTTGTGACATAACTGCACTGAGGATTTTAAGACTCCACTCACACTGCTGGGTGAGAACAAGAAAGAAGTTAATAGAGTTGACGTCAGTGGAATCTCTGTCGCTAATATGTAGGACTCACTTGAGGAATGTTTGTAATTATAGTCAGCACTGGCTCCAACCTCACTTCTGGCTGCTGCTCTGTTTTAGATTTGAACGTTTTGAACGTTTTTTGCATGATATCTGGGGGCCTCTGTTATGTAACCATATATTTGACTGTTGGTTCAGCTTTCAAGCCTGCATGCAGTAGTATGTCAGACAGCGTCTTTTTAGCCAAACCGACAGTGATCAAGGAATTGGGAGTATTTTGAAAGGATGTAAGTGGTTCCTGTAAGAATGTGTTCCAGCATTAGTAACAAAAACATTTCCTTACTAAAAGACGTAAGAGGCAAGTAAATATGCTATTGGCTAATTTGACATCAGCACGTGTGTCTGTTAACATGGTTGTTTATAGATATTTTGTATAAAGATTAAAGATGTTTTGGTGTGTAGTAAATCATTCACCAGGTAGTTTTTCTCTCTCTTTCAGTCTGTCATTTGTCTGTTTATCATCTGCTCTTTTACTCTGGCATTTGCTCTAAGGCTTAATGCTCTGTTTACAGGCCGTAGTAAAGGCATGTCAGGTCAGCAGCAATTATTCTGGGACAGTGGGTATATATGTGTTCTGCTCACTGTGCTCTTTGAACTTTTGGCATGTTTGATTTCTTAGTGTTTTTTAAAACATACATCATTCTTATAGACTTCATTTCATGAGTGGATTTACCACATATAACAAGCATATACTGTATTCATTCAACATTGCATTCTTAGATTAATGTCTGAGAGAAAAAGCACAAGTGTGTTTATGCATTTATTCACAAATGAATGGTGCAGGAACAAAATAAAATCTATTAAATGATTACAGTGCATGTGGGGGATTTTTAATTTACTTTTAATTAATTTATTTTATTTTTTAAACAATATATAAACTATTTCCCATTAAATTATCAGGGATATTTTAATATATTTCGATATGTTTTATATATATTTAATTTTTAACGTGCTTATGGTCAAAATTATTTACATTTGTGTTTCCAAGTGGCTAGCAGTGCATTCAGTGAGAGCTTGACAAAAAAATTGAGAGCAAAATCTTAAATCTTCAGCTTGCAATGCACAGACTATGCATTGGTTTCTTCTTACGGATTTCATTCCATATACAGGCATTAATCTTAATTCACTC
Organism: Labeo calbasu; assembly: GCA_019740295.1. Classification (NCBI taxonomy): domain Eukaryota; kingdom Metazoa; phylum Chordata; class Actinopteri; order Cypriniformes; family Cyprinidae; genus Labeo; species Labeo calbasu. The sequence goes on along the minus strand of JAHKKF010524154.1, from coordinate 14,117 downwards.
ATAACCCAGGCTAAATACACCTAATACTGTATAATGTTTGTCTATGGTGTAAGTTCTGACCTTCTGACAGTCTTTGCAGTACAGTACTATGGCCAATACAGCTCTCAGCATTGCTGGCATTTTTTACATGTCAAAACAAAGTGGGAGATTACAATGGACAAGTCTGAGCATATTTGTGTGTAGATTTTGTGGGTACAAATTCCTGAGCGTCAGTGTGTAGGACTTTAAAAGGGTTTTTTGTTAGTCTTTGAATGGAACATTATCACTCACTGCAGTTTTCTCTCTGTTCTAACCTACAACATCTTTATTTTCCAAGCAAGTACTAAACATTTTGCACCAAAATATCTTGTTACATTGTTACATAATATATTGCAGATATCTGGCACTTAAACCGCAGAAGGAATATTGAATTGTGCATGCATAAATGTGACCCTGGACCACAAAACCAGTCATAAGGGTAAAATTTTCGAAATTGAGATTTATACATCTGAAACCTGAATAAATAAGCTTTCCATTGATGTATGGTTTGTTAGGATAGGACGATATTTAGCCGAGATACAACTATCCGAATATATGGAATCTGAGGGTGCAAAAAAATCAAAATATTGAGAAAATAACTTTTCTTAATAATGCATATTACTAATTAAAAATGAACTTTTGATATATTTACAGTAGGAATTTTACAAAATATCTTCATGGAACATGATCTTACTTAATTTCCTAATGATTTTTGGCATAAAAGAAAATTCAATAATTTTGACACACTAAATATACCCCAGCGACTTAAGACTGGTTTTGTATTCCAGGGTCACAAACAGTCCAAATGTTTTTTCTGCACTGTTGCAAGGAGACATCGTCTTGTTTTCTTCCATTTACAAAGGGAGATTTACAAGCATAATTTGTACACTGCATAACCATAATCTTCAAAACGTATTTGATGTTTCATTGTAAGTTCTTTAGGGTGATTTTTTCAGAGAATAAAACCTTAAATTAGAAAATTAGAAAATAAAACCTTAAATTTGCACAACGGTTTTGACAGTTATGGAATCTGGTATTTCCTTTCCTGTGACCGTAAAGATTCAGTGATCTTTAACAACAGATGTACGATACCTCCAAAGCTTCCGCAGCTGGATTCTCAAGCCTGAACATGAGAAAACTATCTTTCCATCAGGCTTGTTTTTCCTTGATTTTCTCAGAACTCTAGGGGAATTTTTGCATTTTTTGACCATGTTCAAACAATGAAGTTTGGAAGGTTCATAAACGTGACATATCAGCATTCATAAATGACCAAGTGCACACGTATTTATTGAGTCAGTTGTTACATGTTAAAAGCAATGTAATGGGATAAATCAGCAAATACCCAGCTCTGTTGTGTCCTGAGTGTGTTTATAATCCCACTTATAGCAGGTCAACATCCGATATACAGTAAATTAGTATGTCAGAGCTGTTATTTATAGAGCATCTTACTGTTCAGGGTTCTAGACAAAAAATAAAATAAAATAAAATAAAATAAAAAGCCAAATTACATTTTATTTGCCAAATTATATAAAATAATTGCTTGATTAAGGTGGTTGTTCAGAGGCTCTTATGAGCATAAAAGCTTTTGCTTTTAACAGTTGTGTCACTGCAGTGTTTTGTCTTAAGGAAATTAATTAATTAATAAAAAAGCAATAACACACCTATTTTGTGAGTATTTTTACTTACAAATTGTCACGGACAAAAGATCCGTAAAAATAAACTGGACATAACCAAAAAGTGAAAAGTGTATCAGGTGTCACAATTCTTTTTTCTATATTTCATTCTTTAAGACCATAAAACGGAAAATTGCCCCTTTGGGCAAAATATTCTGTTATCTCTCTGAAAAGGTTAGTGGTTTGATATGTTTTGTAATAGCTTGAGTATTTGGTGGGTGGGTGTATGTGTGTGTACGCTGGCCTGCAAGGTTTTTGGATCTGTTGTGATTATTGCATAACCAAATCATGTCGACCTTAGTCAAGATCTGCAGAACAGGAATGATGGGCCTGGAGGCTCTGCCTCTGCCTGTTTCAGCAGAGCACTATTACGCCAACACACACACACTTCTGCATTCTCACTGTGTGTGATGACAAGATCAAATCAGGATGAAGTGAGAAAGCAGTAAAGCCTATCAGCAGTACTTCTTGTGTGTGTTAGTGAATCTATGAAGATGCAGTTCTGAAGAGTGAGATTATCATATTCATCACCATAACATAGCCATATAATCTTTAAGACACCTATAAACTATAAATGCCAATTCTTTGCTATTATCGTCTCTACGCATGGACACAAACAAAACTTCAATTAACTTCAGCAGCAATAAAAAAGGCTTATATGAATGTTTATTTCAAGTGCCTAGAATGTAACACTGACTGATCACATTTTCAATAGCCTTTTCACACCTGCATTCAAATTGATTTCAAATTGAACCTTTTTGTTAGTCAATACTTAATAAAACAAAAACAAAAAACACCAGAAAAAATTTATAAACCCTATATATATGTGTGTGTGTGTGTGTGTGTGTGTGTGTGCGCGTGTGTACCTTTTCCCAGTTTGTTCAGTGGAACTTACCAAGCATTTCAACAGTTTTATGAAGAGAGCTGTAACATAATGCTTTGCTTTCTGATACAACCATATTCAAGTGCTTTAAAGATCTCAGTATTACATTATGATGATGTCATGAAGATGTGATGAGTCATTTTCAGACACTGTTGTAAAAACTGTCTGTCTATTGTAAAAAAAAAAAAAAAAAAAAAAAACAGAGGAAAATTCATGAACTGGATGAGATCTCTTATCAAAATTTTTCCCCGTAGCAGGACACTTAAGGACTGCACCTGCACTAAATATAAGTTGCTTGTCACCTTAGCTCACTATCTCCTATAATCCTCTCTGACTACCTCCTAGTTGCCATCAGCCTCATCAGTTCTTCCATATAAGCCAGCACAAAACACACATGCTTTTATGTCATCTGGTAAAGCCCTGCAAAGATAAGAGACATTGTTAACACCCATTTCATTATCTATCAGAAGATGTGTGAGGTGCTACTTACCCCCACTGGATTGTCTTCATTGTTCACCCACTCTGGTTGTTGTTGTTTATATTTAATATCTGCAATGACTTCACCCGTTTGTCAATAAACATTTCATCATTATACTCGCTGTTCTCCTGAATCTGTGTTCCATGACATTTGGGCTTTTTTTAAATACTTTTTTTAATACCACAAAATTAGTTTCAAATGAAATACTCTTACAGAAACAAGGCCAGGAAAGAGGTTAACAGTTGCATCCATGAGTGATGGGAATTTGACCTCATACCACACCCAGCAGTCTATGCGGGCCATTTTAGTACAGTCTGGAAATGAAAGATTCATACACGATCAGACAAACAAACAAAACCATAAAACTTCTCAACAACTGTTAACCACAGGACTGTCAACCCTTCCTTTAACATTGTACGGGTGTAACTTTTTGACCTGATTTCAGATGACCTGAATTACAGGCAGTATAAATATTATTTTGATACTTCGCTCACCAAGATAAAGTACAAGTCATGTAAGGATGCAAACAGATACCAAGTTGACGCATATCCAACATGAGTAACTGGACGTTATGAAGATTTGTTTTGAAACCAAGTAGATGCTTTTGGCCTCCAAAAAAGAGCCTTAAATTTGACCCATGCTGAGGGCAGGAAAGAACGGCTGTAGAGATTTTGGAGAGGGTCCACCAGCTCCCTCCCTTACCCTTACTTTCATTTTCTCATAATCCATTGGTATTTCCTTTCAGAGTTTCTGTCTGAGCAAAAAAGTCTCTACACTGTCTTCAAATGTCCATTTAAATTTACCAGAAAAGTAATTGCCAGATCGTTTTAGTAAATTGTTTTGACATATACACACATATAAACTGTTACAGGTCAAACCAAATAAAAGTAGTTTAATGCTCACTTGTTAAATTATCTCTCTCTCTATTTTATTCTTTTTTTTTAATTTACTTTTTGATCAGCAATTTGATTAGAAATACATAAATGATCAGATTTAAATAAAAACTACAATTTAATGTAGCATTTCTGTTAAATCAGTTAAACATACAATGAACCCAAAAATGAATATTTGGTGAAAAAATGTCCTTAGGCCATTAAAGTTTGTTTTTCATGGGAACAGATTTGGAGAAGTTTAGCATTACATTGCTTGCATCACATCACTAATCGATCCTCTACAGTGATCAATTAATGTCTTATGAAGCGAAAAGCTGCATGTTTGTAAGAAACAAATCAAGATGTTTTTAATGTCAAACTGTTGCTTCTGGCTGTCCATAAGCCATAATAACACTTTTTAAAAGTAACAATTGCTGGTATGCTAGATTTCTTCAAATCTGTTACCATGAAGAAATAAACGTATCTACATATTGGACGGCCTAAGGGCGAGTACTATTTTCAGCACATTTTCATTTTAGGTGAACTATTCATTTAAGATGACAGTTAGGCCCTGGCATTTAGGCACAAATCTGTATATCAGCCATCTTTTACTTGATGAAAGCATAATAGACTGAGCTAGCAAGTAGAATGGGCACACAGCAGATTTTAGATGCCAGAGCCCGGCATGTGCCAATTGTAGAGAGACAGAAGGCAGGAATAGGCAAAAAACTGGGCAAAGAGCCAGCAGGACTCAAAGCAACAGTGTGTGTACTTCGTTTGATTTTTGCATCAGCCATTCAGAAAGACACACGTGCAGTTAAGGGGCTCTGCTTTGTGAAAAATGAACAGTGGACAAAAGGGGACACAAGGCAGAGCTGTGTCCTCATCACCCCAGAAATGTTTGCCAGAAATCTACTTTTCTCAGTGGGTGAGCAGCTGCTACTGGTGGTTGATTTACCGTTAGGTTCTTTTTATAAACCAGCTGCAAAGCCGTTTTCATCCATCTAGTGTGTGTGTTTGTGTGTCCATTTGTGTGTGTGTGTGCATAATATACACAAAAAACGGCCAAATCCACAAAAGATGTGTTAGTATATCTAACACATCTTAATTAAAACCTCACAGTCCCACACAATTTTATAGGTGAAACAGTTTCACAAACCTCTTTCATCTTGGCCTCACTTTTGATATACAACTTAGCAGGGAGGAAAGAAATAAGAACAGCAGACTGTTCAGCTGCCAAAGAATGCTCAGCAAAACAGGAAGTGCAATCAATTCACTCCAAGCACACTTCCTGCTTTAAAGGCAACAATAAAAGCCATGTCTACTGAAGGGAGTTTTGAGGGTGATTTCTTACAGCCATCACTGTGCTTAGAGGCTCTTATTTACGATAAAGTTTCACCTCTGCAGATCAGAACAGTTTGTAGAATTTAACAGTGGGCATGTTTCATCTTGTTCTACAAAATTAGAGACTGAACAAGAAGTAAGGAATGTACTTTCATTTTGAAAGGGCAGACAAGTTTAGCTGGACTGAAACTAGCTGTTATCCTACATCTAAAAAATGTGTGCCTTACTGCAGTGAACTAAAATCTGTAAAAAAAAAAAAAACAAACAAACATATTTACATACATATACATATTTAAGTTGATTTAATGATTTACATTAACTGTTTAAAAAACAGTTCATTTAGATGTTACCATTATATAGATAGATGGATTAATAAACAAATTCTATATAAATGTAATATGTTCAAAATCAATATAATTAAATTAACTTAATCAGTAAATTTCAAATGAACCAAAATTGACCTCACCCATTATATTGTGGTGTTTCCAGAGTACATTCTTATTTGATAACGATCTAACAATTGCTATAATTTAGGTTTATTACTGTTTTATTGCATTTGTTTATCTACAAGTTTGAGCATATTAGACTTATTTGTTACCTTTTTATCTCTTTTTATAGGCAGAGTTTGTTGATGTCATGTATTTGACCCAGATCTTACTGATTGGCACTTCTGAAAATATTGATCATTGTGCATATGACCTTAATTTGTTTCAGTTCAACTGGAGATCAAAGGATGTATGAGAGCATGCGACTAACCTCATGTTTGATGAAAACTAGATGATTCAGACTACTTTCAGTAGACTCGAAATCTTCTAGTTTTAGAACTGAACATGCATGGGGCACATGTGATGTTGATGAAATAGGACAAACTGTTGTCAAATTTGTGATTTATGTAATCAGTCATGATTTTGCCAAAAGAAATCTGCTCTAGAGTCTTTAATAACGTCACACTTATTGAAGAATGAATAAAACAATTAGTTTTTAGCTCTTTTAAACTGGACCTGACCTCAGAGTTGAGGTCAAACTGGTAATTCTACTATCAGCTGCCATGGAAACACCATCCAAACCAGCTATCTTGAGGAAGCTAAAAAAGTGAGACAAGTGACCACAGCAGGAAAACACAGAAAAAACTATCAAAGGCACTATTCTGCATAAGAGCCATCTAAACTCTCTGTTCCTTTTTGACCTCTTCTAACAGAGCATCCTTTGAGAAGATAATGAAGCCCAACACACACACACACACATAAACACAGTCACTACAGTAGCACAACTGCAAATGATCAAAGGGAGATCTATAAAACAGAGTTACTGTAATACAGAGGAAGTAGGACATGCTGTCACTCTTTGTAAAAAAAAAAAAACACAGGCTAAGTGAATTTAAATAGTAAAGATTAAAATGTGTGTGAGAAACCTTTAACATTAATTGAATCTTTCCATTGCACAAAAGGTTCTTTATAGTGGAAAATGTTTTTTTTTTCTTTAGTTGTTTTTAAGAACTAATCACTGAAAGTTGTTTGAAGAACCACAAATGGTTCTTCTGCTGCATTGCTGTGAAAACCCCCTTTTGAAAATCACAGGAGTAAAGTTAATCTAAATGGATTTAAATGCCTAATCATGACAAGTAAGCATTGCTGTAGGTCCAAGTTAAACGTTGGGAAAAAAGGTCTCAAATCATACATATGCATTTTTAAAGGAGAAGTACACTTCCAAAACAAAGATTCACATATTTTTTCACGTCTTTTTTCTTCAGTCGTAAAGAAATTATGTTTTTTGAGGAAAACATTTCAGCATTTTTCTTCATATAATGGACTGATATGGTGTCCCGATTTTGAACTTCCAAAATGCAGTTTAAATGCAACTTCAAACGATCCCAAATGTGTAATGATCGGTTATTTTCATAAAAATAATACAATTTATATACTTTTTATGTCAAATGCTCGTCTTGTCTTACTCTGCCTGGACTGTTCATTTCCCGTTCATGACAATTAGGGTATGTCGAAAAACTCCCATCTCATGTTCTCTCTTAACTTCAAAATCATCCTATATCACTGTTTTACCTTTTTTGTTAAGGTGTTTGATCTTCTGTTTACTTTGCAAAGACTGGGTCGATACTTCTGCAGAGATGTAGGATGATTTTGAAATGATTTTTGAAGTTGAGGGAGAAAATACGATCAGACTTTTTCGACATACCCTAACTGCCTTGAGCCAGAATACACAGAGTTCAAGGAGAGCAAGGCAAGACGAGCGTTTGAGAATAAAAAGTATATAAATTTTATAATTTTTATGAAAATAACCGATCGTTTCGCTAGATAAGACCCTTCTTCCTCGGCTGGGATCGTTTACAACCCCATTTGGGATTGTTTTAAGCTGCATTTAAACTGCATTTTGGAAGTTCAAAATCGGGGCACCATCCCAGTCCATTATATGGAGAAAAATGCTGAAATGTTTTCCTCAAAAAACATAATTTCTTTACGACTGAAGAAAGAAAGACATAAACATCTTGGATGATGAGGGGGTGAGTACATTATATGTGTATCTTTGTTTTGGAAGTGGACTTCTCCTTTAACTCCTCCTTGTTCCAGTTCAGCTGCTGCCAAATGCTAGAGTATGTGCTGCTGTAGCGTAGCATGCAGTTTTGTGGATATTGATGCTTTGGCTGTCGTCAGGACTGTCATTAATGAGAGGATTCACCTCTACTTATACAAAATAACATCTGTGTTCAAATACCTTGCATGCCCAGACAGGTAAAATCAGTTGTGTGTATCTGTCTTTAGAAGGTCTCTGTCTGTACACGTTTGTCAACTTTCTGTGTACTTCCAGCATACTTATACAGTATACTGTAGTGCATTTTTGACTTGATCAGTTAACATAAACAACTGCTACTTAATATTCATATTTTTACACACTTACATGATTTTAACTTCACTAAATATTATTGATCAAAACTCCATTAACTTCAATCTAAATAGCTACAAGGACCCCATTATTTCTAACAGCGGCAAATTTAGCATGCAGTCCTCAGCCATAGCTGTCTCTGTTGGTGGTCGCCTCATTATGAAGTAATGAGTGCAATAAGAGAACTTTGGAACAACTCCTCTTCCTGTCCTGGTGCCAGACATTAAAAGAAAAACAACACAAGTTGATTAGATTAATAGTGTTTAAATAAGCTTTGCATATAAGTCAAGCTTTTACACCTAGACCACATATCTGCGCCTGGACTCATCAGTTTGTGCATTGAATGTATGTCTGCACTGGACAAATAAGAACGCTTAGTAAAGACTTTTAATCTGATTCATGCTTTTGATTTGTATTTCAACCGACACCTCAAGGCAATTACTAAAGTCTTCTAAGTACCTGTGATCCTCCCTCTCCCACAAGTTTTGATGACTTAGTTTTTTTGTATCCCGTTTTAGAACAATTAGATTTGCAGGCATACATTTTCCATATCTATTAACTATTACAAATGTCTGAGCTTAAGTGTTTTCATGACTGGTTGGCCCAACACAATGTCACTATGAGATTTCTATCCATTTAACTCAAAAATGAGAATGTCAAGTAATGTATTGTAGCTCCTCATTATCACTTAAAACATAAGGATGTTACAGTATGTTGTGCCTGGTTGTGAATATAAACCCTCATGTAAACCTTGACAGAATAAATAATCATTGTATCCAGCAAGGCTACATTCCACTGCATGGCTACTGTATACAAATGTTGTCTTCTGGAAAACATGTATCTTCTGAAGGGTAGAAAAATATGATATTTAGGTAAAATAAGAAAAATGTACATCTTAATGCATCGTGTTCCCCACTGAAGCATCAGTGAGCATTTGAACCTTCTGGAATAGTTGCATATGTGTCCCTCAGTTGTCCTCAGTGTGAAAAGATGGATCTCAAAATCATACAGTCATTGTTGGAAAGGGTTAAAATACACAAAAATGCTGAAAAACCAACAAATTTGTGCGACCTGAGGGATTTCTGTTCAGGACAAACAAGAGAATCATGAACAACTATCACAAAACAAATCATAACATAAAACACAGCCATGGATCATTCAGGTAACAAAACAATATTAAGAATCAAGTGTATGTAAACTTTTGAACCGGGTCATTTTTATAAACTATTTTCTCTTATGGACTGTAAATATCTTTTATGTGAAATATCTTATTCAGGTCACTGCTAAATAAAAAATAACATGCATTTTGTATGATCCCTTTTATTTAGGTAAAATAATTAACATTTTGCAGATTCTGCAAGGTGTATGTAAACTTTTGACTTCAAATATGTTCACACAAGTTATTACTTCACTTAACATCAACATATCAACATTATGTTATTAAACATCAACATTATTTTAAAAATTATGAGATTTACTTTATATGCATTAAAATGTAGAAATATCGAGTTTCAAGTTTAAAAAAAATAATTTAAGCAGAAAGTTTTGTGTTAGGCTTAGGGGTAGGGTAGGGCGATAAAACATGCAGTTTGCACAGTATAAAAACCATTATGTCTATGGAAAGTCCCTGTGATGTTCTCCAGTTCTTACCCCTGTATCTGTGTACTGCATTTATAAATAAAGACACTTGAGAGTCTAAAAATTCTATTATGAAATAAACAAATAAAAAGAATTAAAGCCAGTTCATGTAATAAATGAGTTATTATTTCAGTTCATAAACCTTTTGTATTTTAAACAATGAACAGTGGGAACTAGCACAATTAAAACAGGAAGAAATTTCAGTTGCAATGCATGAACTGCCATGTTGTTCAATAGGGTCTGGCTGCAGACATGCACTTGCATTTTCACACCTGCACTGTCAGATCTGCACTCTCAGACAACAGCACTTCCGCAAGTGACGTCACTTGCAGTCTTTTTTGTTTTTTTTTATTTTCTTTTATCTATTTATTATTTCTTTTAATTGAATCTCTCAACATTTTAGAACAGTAGCCAGGCGGTTAAGACAAGAAAAAAGAAACTAAATTACAATGTCACTCGCAATCGCCACTTGCACTCTATGCTACTTGCGTCGCTTGCAATCCACACAAATCATGCTAGTTGCGAATAGAGACAAGACACTGGT
>JAHKKF010524151.1:14258-35077 GCA_019740295.1 Labeo calbasu | reverse complement strand
AAAAAAAAACAATAAAAGTATCATGAAATATGATGCAAATTATTATAAAAATATCATAAAAAAGGAAAATGTAGTATAAAAAAATAAAAATATCATTAAAGTAAAATGAAATCATCATAAAAGACATCAAAGCTATCATTAAAAAATCTAAGTATACACTGAAAATATCATGACAAAAAAAAAACAATAAAAATTATCATAATATTCATAAAACCAAATCATACATACACAGAAAGAATCATAACCGTAGTCCATAAAACTACTGCATAAGGAGGGCGAAGCATAAATCATAAGTCTAAGTGTAAGTCTAAGTAATAAGTGTAAGTATAAAGTATAAAATTGACCCTCTAACACTAGCTTGTTGTATTTTTCTATTCTATCTGTTTTCTTTTTATTTATTATATAATTTTTGCTACATGTACTACGTTAAGCTAACGTCATCGATTATCGCAACATCTGCAACATCTGGCAACAATGAGGAGCAATCGGCTCTGAAATTCGCCGTGTCTGGCAGCGAGATAAGAGGCAGACATGTGACTTGTCAAAGCACTTATATATTATTGCTCTTTTGTTAATTTTAAATATTTCCATAGTCCTCATTTGTAAGTCGCTTTGGATAAAAGTGTCTGCAAAATGACTAAATGTAAATGTATAAATCACCGTCAGCTTTCACTGTATGTGAAAGAGCAGCTTGAACATTCTTCTGAACGTCTCCTAAACGCTGTCAATAACGACAGGGTGCTCGTCTCTGGCTGAATTATTGCTGTACCGATTGTCTTTGTGTTTGTGAAGGTCTCGCTGGCATCATCTGACGCTGAGATGATGGAGCCTCATTCCAGAGCGTCTGGAAAACATCAGGAGATCTTTGTTATGAGAGCCAGTGCGATGGCAACTCAAATCAACTGCATATTGACTCTTTTATTTCTGGAGTCTGATTTCTTCTTGGATGGTGCTAATTTGGCTTGGAAGCGGGACGAGAGAATCCGCCGCGTGTGACAGTATATGTGAGTTGGCCGGGCTCCGATAAACCAACAGAGGAACGTCTGTGAGCCCATAAAAACGGCTTGTGCGACTCTTCTGGGTGGGCCGTGAATCTGGGGAAAAATCACCGTAAGATCTGCAGAGGGAAAGTTGTGTGTTCGTGCAAACACGATTATTAAGCGCTCATATGATGAATTTGTGACTGTTGTCAACTAATGTTTATATTGCCATTTGACTGTATGAATGCTGGAGAACAAAACTAGTTTTGACAGGTCTTTCTCACTGAATTTGACAAACCCCCGTCTGATCTAAACTGACCCAAGATCAACGTCGTTGTCCTGCATTCGAGTCATTTTTAATTTTATATGACTGATTTACATCTTTAAAGACTCCAAACATCAGCTAAGCTGTTTTTGAGTTTGGGGGCGGAGCTATAAGGAGGTCTGACTAATGGCAGACAGGGGGCGTGTCATGAACTCAGTTTAAAAACAAACAGTGTTTGGTGACTCCAGCGATGCAGAACCACACTGAAACTACTGTGAATCCAGTCATCTCTCTCTCTCTCTCTCTCTTTCTCTCCCTCCATCATCTTTCTGCACATACAGTAAAAGAATGTGAAGAAGTCACAGCTTGAGGAGTGGAAAGCACCTGGAAACGAAATGCTCTTGACTCACTGCACACAGTCTAAACACAGACACATTCAAACATTTACACTGGATCCTCAGCTGCTGTGCCATTATTAGTGTTAAACTAGTTCTATCTGATCGAAGCACAGCACTGAGTGTTCAGGCTGAGTCATTTGTCCTGCTTTTCAAATCGTCTGTTTTATACCATATCCAATGGTGTGTAGTAAATAAGTAAACTAATTAATAATAGGCTATGTTGCATACATTTTATACATAATATTATCAAAATATTCAATGACTCATTCTTAAAAAAGGTAACGACTTGCTTCACTCCTAAATTATTCTATGTTTTTGAACAAAACAAGTGAATCTGTGATCCAACAACCTGTTTAAAGAGACAGTTGTGACAAGATTCGTTCCTGTCAGACAGTAGTGATTTGCGTCATTCATTTAGCATTTTAAACAAACCGAGTGAGTTAATGATTCAGTGAATCACTCGTTAAGAGTCACATTCTTCATTTCTGAATGATTCAGTTTTTTGGATGAATTAATTGGAGTGAATTCAACAACCCATTCATAAAGACAGTTTTGACTTGTTTCGTTGCTAAATGATTCAACGTTTTTGAACAAAACAAGCAAATCTATGATCCAGCAACACGTTCACTTGATTCTTACTTGATTCTTTCCTTAATGATTCAACGTTTTTGATTAAATCGTCATTCTTAAATGATTCAGCCTTTCGAACAAATCGTGTGAGTCAATGATTCAGTGAATCACTTATTAAGACGGCCACATTTTTCATTTCTGAATGATTCAGTTTTCTGGACAAATTGAATGAGTGAACAATTCAACAACTCATTCATAAAAGCAGTAGTGACTTGCTTTGTTCCTAACTGATTCAACATTTTTTAACAAACTGAATAAATTTATGATTCAACAACCCTTTCATAAAGACAGAAGTGACTTGATTTGTTCCTGAATGATTCAACGTTGTCAGTGATTCAATGACTCGTGCATAAAGACAGTAAACTTGCATCGTTCCTAAATGACTCGGCCATTCTGAACGAGTTGAATATATGAATCAGTGACTCACTTGGTTTTAGTTTCATATTTAAAGTAGGCCTATAATTAAATGTCATATTTGTACTTTAAATACATTTCACTTCGTAACTCAATGCAGTTGTACCTGCAGTGCAAACGCGTTCATGGCATCTCTGAGCTGAAAATACAACTAATGCCACTTCAGATTTCATTTGATTGGTAACAGCCCTGTAATGTCTCATTTACTAAATAAATATAAGAATATACATCTAAAAGAGCTAGAGAAGTTGCCGGCGTTAAGGTAAAATCGCCCTGGAAATCCTTAATGGAAAAGTCGATTTGTGTCACATCTTACAGGTTTGGTCTAATTTTTCGCTTTCTATCCTGCCCTTCTCTCTGGTGTGGCAGATGCGAACAGGCCGAGGTTCCCAGAAACTCTCACATTCCCACCTGCGCCGACGGAGCCGCCGCTTTACAAGAAACCGCAGCGAGATTCCAGCGTCTCTTTCTCACTGTAAAGAGCAGCACTGAACGTTCCTGCAGATTTACAGCAACATCTGCACCATAAAGAACATCTGTTTTAAATCGTCTAAAGGGTGGATGAAGACTTTCAGTGCGATTTCCATCAGTAAGAAAGCATCCTCTGACACAATCAGATCGCGCACGTTCAGAATCCGAGCAGAACTCGGCAGAAAGACGCTCTGGAGATCGGTTAATGAGAGCTAAACGACTCTGCCGGTCATCGATTATCGCAACATCTGCAACATCTGGCAACAATGAGGAGCAATCGGCTCTGAAATTCGCCGTGTCTGGCAGCGAGATAAGAGGCAGACATGTGAAATCCATTTGCTCTGCTTAGTCACAGGATGGGGGGTAAACGCCAGCCCTTCGGCAGATCTGAGGTCAGCCGCTCCAACGCCGGGTCACGTACAGATGCTCCTCGGCCGACGCGGGATCAGGGGAAAACCGGCCCGCGGCGGCCGCTGGTGGTCTGAGAAATAGTTGATTTCCTGTCTAGTTTCACTGGAGCCAAAATCAAAGTGGGGGAATTATTTTGGAATTCCAGTCGTTCTCGCGCTTTTGCCAGGAAACTCTTTGTTGGCTGCGGTTGAAACGAAACGCTTCTCGGCTCGAAACGCTTTGATCAGCAACGCCTTTAAATACCTGCTGCATGAAAATACACGGGAATGTGCAGCAACTCAAATGGACTCCACTTACTTTAATTCACCCGCCTGTTCTCACTGTGAACGGTCCATCAGTGCAGGGTTATTATAGTCAACTCACATTAAAACTAAAATTAAAACCATACTTAAAATAAATGATGTGAACTGAAATGCCAAGGCAACATTTCTCATTTTAATTCAGTTTAACTTAAATACTAAAAATAAATAAAAAACACTACAATAAATAAAAAATTAGATGCAAAAAAATATATAATTATTTTTAAAACTATATAGACGTCTAAAAAATACTAAAAATTAATAAAACGAAAATAACTGATTATATATTAACAGTAACTATATCTAATTAATACTTAAAACACACTTAATGAAATAAAAAGTCATAAAAAGATGCTTATCATCTAATCATTCATCCAATTAATTATGCATGGATGAAATCAAATCCCATCCTGTTTTTTATCTAATGCAACTTTCATTGCATTTAATCGACTGCATTTCCTGGGAATCAATGACCTTGTTTAAGCTAGGGCAAAGAAAATACACTTTTCTTGTCAAACATTCGTATTACTCAGAAATACAATTACATTTGTAAAACTGGTTGCAAAAGTGGTTCATGTTGACTTTAAAACTTGTCCTGTCAGTTTGATACAACGGTTCATCTGATTAAAAAACGTCTAAATTATGGATTTATTTCAGCTTTTGTCTTCTCAAGATGTTAACTGACGGACTGGAGTGGTGTGGATTACTTGTGGATTATTGTCATGTTTTTAATCAGCTGTTTAGACTCTAATTCTGACGGCACCCATTCACTCACATTAGTGAGACAGTGATGGAATGACATTTCTCCAAATCTGATCCCATAAAGAGTAAAAGCACATCGACACAATCAATAACGCAGCTTATAAAGATAACTTTATTCTTAAAGTATTTTGCCTTTATTCTCGAAATATTTTAGATTTTTAAAGTATTTTCGACTTTACTTTTAAAGTATTTCCACTTTATTTCAACTTTATTCTTGTGGTATTTTGACTTTATTCTCGAAGTATTACGATCTTCATCCACTGGTGAGCAAGTGATGGAATGACATTTTTCCAGATGTGATCCCATGAAGAATAAAAGCACATCAACACAATCAATAATGAAGCTTATAAAGATGATTCACGCGTATAGCAGCTCACGGGAATGTTTATTGTGTACTAGTTTGTGCAAACGGTGCTTTATTCAAAGCAAAAGCCAAAGCGGAATAAACATTATAAACAGATCTGGATCAAACTAGAATCCACAGTTCACTAGTCCTCCGATCGGTCGTATATATCAGACTCAGGCGTACATTTACAGGAAAAGAGTAGGAAAAATAACGGTCATATTTACACTATTAATTTACAAAATATAATTTCGTATAAAATGCATATAATCTGTTTTTCTGTACAAACGTGTCATTTACATTCAGTCGTAGCTCCTTTCTTGAGGTAGAGCGTTTATGTTTTTTGGTCATCCTCGACGGCGCTAAGAGCCCAGCGGTGATGTGGGAAAGCTCTCTATCGTCCTGTGATCGAACGGCTGCTCGTAAACGCTCGCGTCCGGCTGCGCCGTGGGCTCCTCGTCCAGATCCGAGTCGGCGTGAAGCGCTGCGTACGGATTCTCGTGAAGAATGACGCCGTTATGAGCGCAGAGCTCCTGCTGCGGCCGCCACGGCGCTTTCCCAAACGTACCTGAGACCACAGGCACAGGCGCTCGTTTATTATTTATTTGTCACTGTATTGTGCATGCACTTCTCATGCTTACTGTACGTATTTCCTGTTTGCTGGTTGATGAATATCTGCTCAGACTCACCCATATATGATCCCGAGGAGCCCAGAACACACTCTCCTCTCTCACAGTCCTCCACACAGGAAGTGTCGGGCAGCTGCATCATCATGTGATCGAAGGGCTCGAGGGCGGAGCTGCAGGTGTAGAACTCGTGCTTCCTGCTGCAGGAGGAACCGGGGCCGACGGGCCGCTGCTCTGACGCACATGCTGCATGAGATTGGAGGAGGAGGTCAGGATTAATCCACAAATACGCAGAAGGTACGGCACATGTCCTGCGCATGTTTGCGTCACTCACCGTTGTACGTGTCGGGCAGATCCGGGCTGTAGCGGTTGCTCCGTCTCAGCAGTGAACCAACCGGCCCTTGATAATGGCAGAGCAGGGGGTCGATCGCCGCCTCCATGTCCGCTTCACTTCCTGTGTCCAGCTGGCAGAGGCCTATTGGAGGAGAAATGGTATTACATCAGTGAAAATACTATGGTAAAAAAGCTCCCATATTATATACAGCAAAAAGCTGCAATAAATATTACAGAAAAAAGTTTTATTACAGTATAATATTGTTGAATGTACAGTTCTTGAAAGTGAAAATGTCATCTTATGATAATAATTTACATTCCCAGAATCACATTTGATGGTAATATTAAGATACTGTTATAGTTTTTTTTTTACTTTCATTTTAGTTCAAGCTTTAGAAATTCTGTTGTTTGTTTTTGGTATATTTCTATAGTTTTTTAAATATTTCTATAGTTTTTATTATTATTATTATTATTATTATTATTATTATAATAATGAGTTATTTTTCAGTTTAATTTTATTTTAATAAAAAATGATTTTGTTGTGTTTTTGTTGTTGTGTTGTTGTTAATTTTGTTATTTTATTAGTTTTTTTTTTTTTTATGTCTATATAGTTTTCATTTTTATTTTTTTTTTTGAAAAGCCTTATTTTAGCCATTACACTACTATTTTTTTTTACTGCAAATTTTTGTTCATTTTTAAGTTAGTGCATCCATGCTGTCATTTTCTTACAGTAAAGTTCTGGAAAACTGAACACTACTGTAAATTTCACAAACTTTTTTTTGTGCATATTATTATTATGAATTAGTTTTGAGTTTTTATTTTCGTTTCATTATAATAAAAAAATATTTTTTGTGTGTGTTTTTGCTATTTTATTTTATGCCTACATAATTTTCATTTTTATTTCAGCTTTAGTTTTATTATTTATTTATTTTATTATTTATTTATTTCATTTTTATTTCAGCTTTAGTTTTAGTCATTTAGTATATCAAATGAAACCAAAAAAAATGAAGAAATGTTTTTTTGGCACCTACATGAAATAAAAATATTCAATTTAATTAAAATTTAATTATTTTATTTTAAAAATCACGTTTAATTTAATTTAACAACTTTTTATGTTTTACTTAACTATAATAACCCTGGTCAGTACATTAAAGATTAAAAAAGCCTGATTTCAGCAAATATAAAGACATATAAAGACATGTCTTACTGTTCATGTCTTTGGGCGGCATGTAAAATCCCCCCATGGATGAGCTGATGTACTGATGGCTGCTGCCACTCTCAGATGCCATGTACCCGTCCTGGCGCTCCGCTAGTGTTCCCTGAGATGACAGGTAGCTGGGAATATCTGCCGGGAGATTCGTTTCATCTAAAGACAAGACAGAATCAGGTTTATCTGCATTACACATCACTGTTGCATTATTAGCATCTCATGTCGGGTCAGAACTGACCTGTGTTGGTGACGCTGCAGTCTTCATTGCGTCGACGTGTGTGATAAATGATCACCACCCACACCAGTGAGGTTCCCACCACGCAGCAAACCACAGCGATGATGACAATGCCCACTGTGGTCCACCCGTCCTCCTCCGTTCCCCGGCCTGCAGCCGATCCCAGCGCTCCACCGCCCGCCGGCCCAGAGTCGCAGTTCGGGTTTGGCAGGACGGCCAGACGCACGTTCCCTCGCTCCGTGCCCAGCGGGTTGGACATCTCGCACGTGTAGGTTCCGGCGTCCCCGTCCGCAGCGTCCACGATGATCAGCAACTGGTTTCCCGCGGCGAAGAAGTGCCGTTCGGTCACCTGCAGTGGGCTGTCGTCTTTGGTCCAGTTGAGTCGGGGTGGAGGACTGCCCCCCGCAATACACTGCAGCACCGCCGTCTCGCCCTTCACCACCGTACGGTCCATCAGCGGACGCAGGAACGACGGCGTCTCTGCGGGAGCAACGGGACGTTATTCCATGTCATATGTACATAAAATTACATTAAAAAAAAAAAAGAAAAAAAATTTGATAGAAAAACAGGTATCAAGCTTTTCTAATAATTTAAACATATATTTTTATAATTTTATTTAAAAAAGTAATTAAAATGCAAGAGGTGATTATTACATAAAAGAGTGTCGATTAAATAAAGTGTATTAATTCATTATTTTTTATTTATTTATTTTAAATCTTAAAAATTTTGGCTTTGTAAAATAATTATTTTGTTGCGTCACTAGTAATTTCACTCTTTAAGAATGATCACTTCTGACAAACACATGCATACTCTTACCCAACACCGTTAGCGTAGCGTTAGCAGAGATGGCACCGGCCGTGTTTTGCGCAGTGCAGCTGTACACGCCGATGTCCTCCGTCTTCACGTCCACGATGAAGAACACGTCGTCTCTTGGCATGACGTGCATCCTCCGTTCACGGGCCGCCGGAAAATCCGTCCCGCCGTCTTTCTGCCAGGCGATCTGAGGGGACGGATGTCCACTGGCGGCGCACTCCAGTCGCGCTGTGGCTCCGGCTCGGATCGTCAGATCCATCGGAATTTTGGTGAAGTACGGCAGCACTGCAGGAGAAAAAAAACAGATTAGGGAAATCTAACCTTGCAATTAATTTCATAATGCATTTGGGACAGTTTTGACCTGGAAGAAATACAAAATATTTTTACAAAAATGCATAGTTTTTAGTATGGGAATGAAACTTAGCAAATGCGTTACGAGCTTCAAAATACACTTTTTTTTTTGTTCAGATTTTTTAGAATTATTAACAAGATATATATATATATATATATATATATATATATATATGGATGTAATTGTGTGAATGTGTGAGGCAGAACACTTACTGTGGACGGTAAGTTTGGCTTTGGTGGAGTATGAAGAGCCGAAGTGGTTGGAGATGACACACTGGTATTTTCCCTCACTAGTAAACTCCACATGGCGCAGCTGCAGTGTGGTCGTGTACTCGGTGACCTCGCTGACTTCCCCGGCCTGAGAGCGCAGGTGAGCCTGGTTATGGATCTCGCCGTCGTTCAGGATCTCGTTGTCTTTCTTCCAGGCGAAGGTCATCGGGGAGTCGCTGGAACTGGCCGCCGAACAGACGAACGTCACATTGGTGCCTTTGATGGCCGATTGTGTCTCGGGCTGGACAGTGATCTGTGGTTTGGGGAAATCATCTGCAAAGCACAAAAATATCAAATATTAATTGCTTTTATTACGTTTTGTATTTTGTCTCAATTTTAATTTAGCTTCAGTTTTTAGTGCCATTTTTGCACTATTCAAAATGTTTCTGAAAAAAGTGTCTTCTGCTCACCAAAGCTACATTTTTTAAATTACAAATACAGTAAAAACAGTAATATTCTGAAATGTTATTACAATTTAAAATAGCTTTTTTCTATGTGAATATATGCTCAAATGTAATTTATTCTCGTGATGCAAAGTTGAATTTTCAGAAGCCATTATACCAATTTGTTTGTTTTAATTTATTCAAATTTGATCAAAAATAATAAAGTGAAAACAGTAATATTCTGAAATATTATTATAATTTAAAATAGATGTTTTCTATGTGAATATATTGTAAAATGTAATTTATCCCTGTAATGCAAAGCTGAATTTTCAGCAACCATTACACCAGTCATATTAATTTATGCAAATATTATTTTAATTAATTCTAATTTTATTAAAAAAAAAACGATAGAGTAAAAAACAGCAATATTCCGAAATATTATTACAATTTAAATGGGTGTTTTCTATGTGAATATAACGTAAAATGTCATTTATTCCTGTGATCAAATCAGAATTTTCAGCATCATTACTCCTGTCACATGATCCATCAGAAATCATTCTAACATGCTGATTTGCTGCTCAAAAAACATTTCTGATTATTATCAAAATGTTGAAAACCCAGTATTTTTGTGGAAACCATAATACATTTTATTTTAGAAGATTCACAGATGAATAGAAAGTTCAAAAGCACAGCATTTATTTGAAACAGAAATGATCTATAACATTATAAATGTCTTTACTTCACTTTTAAACAATTGAATGCGTCTTTAAATGAACAAAAGTATTAATTTCTTTCAAAAAAAAAGACTCAAACACAGTTTTATGTGGCAAATTCACAACGGTTTTGATTGAAAATATGAACAGAACTGCTACTATGCATTTTCAGGAAATGGAATCACGAATAAGATGTTTTAAAAAAACGAGCCCAAATGAACCGAAGCGCCGGCTGAAACTCGCCCACTCACCGCACACAAACTCATCCTGGGCGACGGCGAAGACGCTTTTGCCCTTCAGCAGATGTGGATGGGCGCAGCTGGCGTTCACCAGAGGAAGGAAAGCATGTTCGGCCACCCATGGAGAAAACCACTTGAGCTGGCAGTCACACAGCAGGCTGGACGTGTTCAGGTGCCTGGCGTGGCGAGAGACACATGAATAATCACTGCAGGTTCACAAACGGCTTTAGTACAAGAGCAGAAATTCATACGTACAGCTCTGTGAGCTTCTTCATCTGAGAGAACGCGTTGGCTTGAACCGACATGATGGCGTTGTTGCTCAAGTCCCTGTGATGTAAGGACAGAAGAGACGTTTAAGAACCTAACAAACACACATCATCATCAAACGTTTAAGATCTGAAAGAGACTCTCACAGCTGCTCCAGCATGTCCAGGCCTGTGAAGGACTTCCTGGTGACCGACCGGATACGATTGCCTTGGAGAAACCTTGAGGAACAGAGAAACGAATGGTTTCAGGAGAGTGTGTCCTTCTATGCAATGATACTAAACCTATTTAGAGCATGTGAATCAATTACTAGTGCTGTTGAGCAACTCAAATTTCATTATTAATCTAATTAATTGCCAAAGATTATTTCAAGTCATTGTGTTAGATGAGAAAAACATTAATTAGACTTTAGAAAAGCTTTAGTAGCTTTAGAAAAAAATAATTTGACATATAGAATTTAATTATTTTTTTAATAAAATGATACTCTCAATATGAAACTAAAAGCGTAAGGTGACAGAAAGTCACTGTCTTAATGAGTGACTCATTGAATCATTCATACAACTATTTCATTCAAACGGCTTCATTCAGAAATAAAACAGAATGAGTCACAGAATCATTCATTCAACTGATTTGCTAAAATGACAATGAATCACTGACTCACTTGATTTGTTCAAAACGGTGGATTTATTCATTAATGAATCACCACTGTGTGTTTCTAGAAGACGCTCAGTTCTGCTGTGGATTTGATTATACTATTTTCATTTGCAAAATTGAGCAAAACAGACATTACATCTAAAATGTAGCAAAATTAACATTGTTCATTGAACTGTATTAAATTAATATCATATTGGCAATGATGCAGATATTGGGGAAAAACTGCACTCTTACTGGTGTGATATTGCTATACGATATATATATATATATATATATATATATTTTTTTTTTTTGGCACTCATATCTTGAATTTTAGGCTTATTCTAATCACGCAGTCAGTTGTCTTGCATCATATTTGTCAGTGTAAGATGAAACGGGTCTGTACGTAAAATGTGTTCAATTGACAGCTCTAAAGAAATTATATAATATCGTTAATAATGAACAACCAACTAAGATCACTCACAGTTTCCTCAGATTGTCCAGAGCAGAGAAAGGGCCATTCATGTCCTCAATGGTCCATGAGATCTCATTATACTTCAGATCTCTGGAAAGGGCGAGAAATCAGAAAAACCACACTGTTAAAATCCACACCCAGAAAACACGTCAAGAAAGAGTCGTAAAGCTGCAAATGCTGGGCTAAAAAATGAGCCTGCAGCAGAACAACCAGAACAAATCCTGATACTGACACAAACAAACTTATTTAATTTTATGTAAGTATCTGCTATACTGATTTCATTGATTTACAAGCATCAGAATTTTATCATATAAACATCAGAATCTGCAGCAAATAGCATATTTTTGCTTAGTTTGAGTCTTTCCCCAGGTTAGTCCCAGACTAAAATGCAAGTCTGAGCTGTTTCAACTGAAAGAAACTTGCACTGATTGAACTTAAAATATATCAGTGCCTTTGTTTTGTCTCAAGATGCACACCAGTAATGTTTTTTGTCCTAATTGAACTATGGCCTAACCCTGGCTTGGTCTAGGCCAGGCCTTTGTGTAAAACCGAGCTGAGCTTTTTTTCCTGCATATTCTCACTAAATCAGACTATATGAGCCATAAAATCTGATGATCAAATATGATACAAAACACACATGCAAACTTTTATCTAGATTCGGTCTAAAAGCACAATAAACGCTTGCATTAAAAAAATATATTTCTGACTATTTCTTGACTATATAAAGGATTAATATCATTCATATCAAAGACTGAAGTGACTGCTGTGATGCAGAAGTTAAACTCACAGCGCCTGCAGGTTGGCAAGGCCTCGAAACGCTCCGTCAGCGATGAAACTGATGCGGTTGTTTCCGATGTGGAGTTGCTCGAGGACGCTGAGTCCAACAAAACTGCCTTCCTCCAAACGGCTCAACTGGTTCCAGCTCAGATCGCTAACAGACAGACAACGAAAATATTAAGTGAAGCATTCAACAATACAGCTTTCAGATTCGCTTTAAACGTCATCCATTATGAAAGAATGTAAATAAAGAACTAAATCACACGTTGTGCTGTTCTTTACTTGTGAATCCCTTACTTACAAATGTTTGCTAAATGAATTATAACATCCATAAGGTTCAACCTCTCAAAAATCTATAAGCTTCAGTCTTTAGATCAGACAGACAACAGAAAAACAGCTGCAAAAGAGCAACACGTTTCCCACTTGCTGCCCTGCGCTGTCCCATGATGGGACAGGTTAGGAAGAGAGTATCTGTGAGAGTAAAGTAGACTTACAGTTCAGCGAGTTTCTGGCAGAACTCCCACGCTTCGGGTTTGATGCGGCTGATGGTGTTGTGTGACAGATGGAGCTGCTGTAGCGTCAGGAGGCCGTAGAGCCAGCCTTTGCTCACTTCCGTCAGGTTATTGTACTCCAGCTGCCTGCTCACAAACACACACACATCATACACGAGTTCTGGACTGAACGTAAGCTAATCAAGAGTGGGACTTGTCTACTCACAGGACTTCCATGTTGCTCAGACCCCAGAAAGCGCCGTCCATGAGGCGCGTGATGCCGTTCCTTTGGATCTTCAGGGAGCGCAGGCCGTGCAGCCCGTGAAACGTCAGACCCTCGATGCGCCGCACGCGGTTCCTGCTCAGCTCTCTGTCAATCATAAAACAGTGGTCAAAGAAAAGTACGCGTGAGGGCTGACGGCATGAGACGGATGTGAGCGTGTCACTTACAGGTGCTGCAGGTGCGGCAGCGAGAAGATCTTGGGCGGGATGGAGCTCAGGCGGTTTTTGTTGAGTTTTAACACCAGCAGCGAGCTGGAGAGATTACTGAAGCAGCCGTGCTCCAGCATGGAAATACGGTTATTGTTCATCAACCTGCAGAAACACACGATTCAAACACAGATTCATGACATGCTGAAACGTCTGCCTGACTGGTTCAGAGAAGCTGTAAGCACTGATAGATCTGGCAACAGACAAACTACTTCTACTGAGACACACAAGAGCTTAAACTAGTCTAAAAAATTTAAACTAGTCTTAACTTAAAAAGCTTAAAATAAAAAAAACCTACTCTGAATGAGCCAAATGAGCCTAAAGTAGTCTAAAACGAGCTTAAACTAGTCCAAAACAGCTTAAATTCAACTTTAAAATGAAAAAAAAAAAACACTATTAAAAAAACTGCTAAAAAACTGCTTTTACAAGTTTAAACTAATCAAAAAACCTAAACTAGTCTAAAAGAGCATAAACCTATCTTTAAAAAAGTGTAATCTAATCGTGAAACTTAAACTAGTCTAACAGAGCTTAAAAAAGTTTTAAAACAAATTAGTCTAAAATGAACTTAAACTCATCTAAAGCAGCTTAAACAAATCAAAAAGATCATAAAATGTGTTTTAAAAGTTTAAACTAGTCTAAAATGATCTTAAACTAGTCTAAAGGAGCAAAAACGACTAAAAAAAGTTTGAAGTAATTAAAAACCTTAAACTAGTCTAAAAGAGCATAAACTAATCTTTAAAAAATGTTTAATCTAATTGTGAAGCATTAATTACTCTTAAAAAAAAAAGAACTTAAAGGCTTAAACCAGTCTAACCGAGCTTAAATTAAACAAACAAAAAACTAAAATGAACTAGTCTAAAATGGGCCAAACTAGTCTAAAACAGCTTAAACCAATCTGAAAGAGCTTAAACTAGTCTTTTAAAAGCTTAAACTAGTATAAAAAAAAAAAGCTTAAACTAGTCTGAAAGCTCAAGGTGAGCACTGAGGAGTGACACAAAGAACTGATGTGAGGCTCCTGGCAGTTTCTGGAAAGCAGGTCAGATGAGAACAGAAGAAGGACTCACAGGTTTTTCAGAGGAAGAGGAGGAAAAGCCCCGGCGCGAACCTCCATAATATTGTTGTTGCTAAGGTCCAGCGTCTCCAGGGCGACCAGCGAGCTGAGCCGCTCTGCAGAGATCCTCGAGATCCTGTTGTTTGCTCTGAAAACATAAGCAGAGGCATTTTTAGAAAGCAGATTTCAGTGCACAGGTGAAGAGCGTCGCTGCACGCCTCACAACAGCTCAAAACAGCCGTTGGGTTCAGAAGTGTGTTATTTGGTTTATAAGGCAATTACTAACAAGGTATTTAAACAAGAAAAAAACCCTGCCAATTATGCGGATGATGAAGCCCATTCCCTCAGTGAAAGCGCCGCTGACGAGCCCAGCAATTTCCCGAGCTGCACGCCTCCTAAATTGCAGTGCAGGAGCTGCTTGTGTTAGAAACACGGAGGGCACAGAGCCGCCTTTGTGTGTCAGACACGCTGAAAACATTCCCTGCAAACGCAGGTCTAACCCTTCTGACAGTCTCACACACTCGGTTTGTGTTTATACGGGTGAAATTGAGCATAACTCAACATAAACACAAATGACGACATGGCACATACATATGATCGTTAACACTCACCGAAGACACTACATTAGTCAAGAGACGAAAACATCTGTGCAGATAAACATGATGAAAATCATCTCAAATAACTTTTTCAAGATACAGTAACTTACAAGCTTACTTAGTCTAAAAGACCATAAAATGATCTAAAAAAAAAAAAAGCTTAAACTAGTCTAAGAAGCATAAAATAGTCTTAATCATAAAGCTTAAACTAGTCTAAAGAACCATAAACTAGTCTAAAAAATAAAAAAAAGCTTAGACTAGACTAAATGAGCATAAACTACTGTAACTGACTATAACCTAGTCAAGTTTAAACTAACTGTAAAACCTATACTAGTCTAAAGGATCATTAACTAGTATAAAGGAGCATAATATAGTCACAAAGCTTAAACTAATTGTAAAATCTTATACTAATCTAAAGGACCATTAACTAGTCTAAAGGAACATAAACTAGTATAACGGAGCATAATCTAGTCATAAAGCTTATACTAACTGTAAAAACTTATACTACTAAAGAACCATTAATTAGTCTAAAGGAGCACAAACTAGTATAATGGCACATAATCTAGTCACAAAGTTTAAACTAATCGTAGATACTCGTTTAGAAGACCATTTCCTAGTAAAAAGGAGTATAAACTAGTATATAACGGCACATAATCTAGGCAAAATTTAAACTAATCTTAAAACTTATAGTGGTCTAAAGGACCATTAACTAGCATATAGGAGCGTGAACTAGTATAACAGAGCATAATCTAGTCATAAACTGCAAACTAATCGTAAAGCTTAAATTAGTCTAAAAAAAAAAAGATTACACTAGTCTAAAAGAGCTTAAACTAGTCATTAAAAGGCTTAAAACTGGTCTAAAAGGGCTTAAATTAAACGAAAACAAACTAGTTTAGAAAACAAACTAGTCTAAAGTGAACTTAAACTTCCTGAAGATGCTTCATTAGTCAAAAGACAAGAACGTAAACATCTGTGCAGATGAACACATACATTTGTACATTTTCCTGTTAATTAAATGTAGAAACACAATGAAGATTGTATTTTTTTTTAAAGATTTGTTTAATGGCATCTTTTAATTACTTTATTATTAATTATATTTTATGACTTTTTATTCATTTTATTTATTTTTTACTAATTATAAAATTAGTAAATATAGACATGCAACATTACAGTAACATTATTTTTAACAGATCTAAACTACACATATATTTTTTGTTGTCTTTTTCTTTTTTTTTTTTTCTTTTTTTTTTTTTGTGTACCATAAAAAACACAGATTCAACCCTGAACTGCCTGACATTTCTGGTTCTCATTTTCAGCTCAAGGCAGAAATCTGAACCTCTAATATTCCTCGTTCCCATTTAAGAAAAGCCCACAGTGAAAAACAAACACCTTTCAAAAAAATCAAGGCATTAAATCGTGTTGTTGAGCGGCGCACAGAGGCATGATGGGAAGTCTGTGCTTTTGTGAAGTGAAGGGGGAATGAGTCAAAGGTGTTGAGAGAGCGAGACAGATAAGACGCGGGACGTGCCGGAGCAGATCCTCTGGAGAGACAGACGTGTGAATGAAGCATCCAACGCAAAACAAGGAAGCCGAGAGGAATGTCGAACAGCTCATTTATGAACAACCAAGAGTCTCTGACCATAAAAACGTTTTTTTTTTTCCATGTAAAAAAATTAAGTTTGTCCCTCAGATTGAAAAAACAACAAAGATGTGTTTGCTTGAGGAATGTCAGTCTCAATTCTAGTTCCTGTTTATTACCTCAGTGTAATTCCTCATGAACAGCCATAAAATAACCAGACACACTCTCTGTGTGTCTTCAACATCTGCTGAGAGCGTGTGAGTGAGTGTGTGTGTGTGTTTTATCTCTCCCTCCTCCTCAGCGTTCAGACAAACAAGCAGCTCATTGTGCCTTTCTGCCGCACACCTCAAATTTGTTCAACCAATTTTCGGCAAATAAGGTTGTTACACGCCGTTAGTTTAATCAGCGTCTGAACGGCCCGGGGTATTTTTAGCGTCGCAAGCTAAATGACAAACCCGTTATATATGACACATTTTAAGAAAAACGCTCACGGTGAGATTGTTTCCACATAAAGAGGATTGTGAAAGCAGCGCTGCGAATGTTTGGCACGTCAGCGCGTTATGAGAGTTATTAGACGCTCGCTGAATTTCACAACGCAGACACTTTCCACACCACCAGTGTGTGTGTGTGCGTGTTTCTGGCAGATGAGACTAAAGGGAAAGAAGTGAAGTTGGCTCTGAGATGAGCAGAGAAGAGCTCACACACGGTCTGAAACACATTAACTTAACTCAGTTTCAACATATTTTCCTCATGCTGTAAAGATCCTGCTGCAAACGTTAATGAGCGACCCAAATCATTTCACATCAGCACTGAACTTCATAGTGACTGCAGCTGCAAATTCAATGGAAAATGTTTGGATTTTCAATAACCATGTGGTTATGACTATTTTCAGATAATCTGATCAATTAAGTGTTTTACAATTATTAAATTTGCATTTATGCATTTACAGAACCTGTTGAAAATGCAGACAGAATCACTGAATCCAGTCCAAAAAAAATAGACAATACAGCATATCACTGAGTGTTATGGAATTTCGCCAATTTTGGATGAATAAATCAAAAGTAGGGCCGTGCAATTATTCAAATCATGATATAAAACATTTCATGCTTTCTGAGTGCTAAAATGTATTTTAACCATTTAAATGAAATCCAAAAAAAATTGGTAATTTAGGCAAAAATAAAATGGAATTTGGGGAAAAAAAACGTAACATTTCATAGAATGCTATTCTAAGATGAATACAAACCAACAACCTCATAATGAATGAATCAGTCTTACGTCTAATTTCACACCTGAGCTAAAAACAGTAAAGTAACAGGCAGTTCTGACTCTTCTATGATTGGACGAGCGACATTGAAGTCACCGTCTTTACTTGTTTGGAATGTGTCATTATGCATACTTTTGTTGTTCTCAAGTGTAAATAAAGCAGCACTGCCTGCTGATAAACACACTAATATATCTACCATAGTATAAATGCAGTTGACACAGTTCTGCTGTTGCATTCGAGAGAGAGCGAGAGCGAGCTGTACGGGGGTCTGGGGTATCGTATAGCTCATGCCTCTTATTCAAACAGTCTCTCAGACTGAGCGTCTCTCGTCTTTGACCCTTCAGCCCACCAAAAACAAACGGCATCAGCTCCACAGCTGGGAGTAATTCGCTCGCCATCACCTCAATTAATTCAGCCATTTCACAGGAATTTATGGCCTTGAACAATTAAAGAGCCGTATGAAGCCACTGCTCAAGAGTAATTAGCTGGAAAATTCGACTGTTGGATTGAAGGACTGAGCTTTGATAGTAAATGTGTTACAACATTTGCTGCATGTCATGAATACTGCATCATTTTTCAACCACCCAGAACACCCTAGCAAGTGCATAGGAACCAAGGACAACATCTATCCATCTATCCAACTATCCATATATCGATACTTCTATTCAACTATCCAACCATCTCTCTATTTATCTATCTACCCATCCAACCAACTATCTATCCAAATATCCATCCAACTACCCATCTGTTTCATCCATTTATCCAACTCTATCCATCCATCCATCTATTAACTATCCATCTATTTATCAACTACCCATCTATCTATCCAACTTT
Source organism: Labeo calbasu (assembly GCA_019740295.1). Classification (NCBI taxonomy): domain Eukaryota; kingdom Metazoa; phylum Chordata; class Actinopteri; order Cypriniformes; family Cyprinidae; genus Labeo; species Labeo calbasu. The sequence continues at coordinate 16,478 of JAHKKF010524151.1, read as the reverse complement.
CCATTTATCTATCAACTACCATCCATGTATTCAACTATCTATATAATCAACTACCCATGTATCTACCATCTATCTATCTATCAACTATCCATCTATCTATTAACTACCATCTATCCATCCAACTATCCATCTCTCCGTCCATCTATCAACAACCCATCTATCCATCTATCTATTAACTACCCATCTATCCATCCAACTATCCATCTAATTATCAACGACTCATCTATCTATCCAACTATCTATGTATCAACTACCCATCTCTCCATCCAACAACGTATCTATCCAACTACCCATCTATCCATCGACTATCTATTTATTCAACTACCCATCCAACTATCCATTTACCCACGTCTATCCATCTTGAGTCTTTATCCTCCAACTTCAAACTATTTTAATAATTATCAGACAAGATTTTGACAGGCCAGTGTAAAACTGGTCCAATGTCATTCTAAACACAAAACTCAACAAAAACCAAAGCACTCTGGATCTTAAAAGAGTCTGAGTTTGAGAGGCACTATGGTCGGATGTATCTGGACGGTGTTGTATTTAACACTGAGCGCTCAAGCTCAGATGACACTCCACACAGGCGCCGTCACAGACAACAGACCAACCAAATGCTGCCAAACCGTGTACAGCGTCCAAGAGGAAATACCACACACACACACAGCCCTCACTCACTCGAACCACTCAGAAATTCAGTCCAGACACTCTACACCAGGGAAATTAATATTTCATTATTCTGTCATTTTAAGTGTCACATTTTCAAGAAGATGGAATCTGCTGGAGGACTGTAAATAATCACTAATATGACTATAATGAATGAGACAATGAGAAATATTTCACATGAAGACTAAAACCAGATCCAAACCATTTGGACTCATGCAGATCCAACTCATGCCTGCAGAATGAACTGAAGTTGACAGAGTTCTTCAATTTTTTTTAATTTGATTTGACCTCAAATCCAACTTTAATAATCTTATCAAATGTGCCATTACTGGAAGCATACAGAATGCAAAAATACAGCCATTGGTCAGTCAAACAGATAGCCCCGCCCCCAAATACACACCATTGGCTGAGTTAGCTGTCGTCATGTCGGACCACTCAAACAGACAGATCAATGTTTTGAAAGCATCACAGTTTCACTCTTTAGTGCAAGTAAATCAAAATAAACCTTCATACTCACAGAATCAGACTGCTGAGGTTTCCAGCGTTTAGGCCTAATTCCGGGATCGACTCGAACTCGTTGTTACTCAGTTTTCTGTAAACGTAAAACCAAACGATCACACATGTAGATTTCATCCGTGACATCTGAGGGGAAAATAAAACAAAACCCAAAAAAGCACACTCACATTTCACTGAGCTGCGGCAGGCTGGCGAGCAGCGCTTCAGGAAACGTGCGTAACTTGTTATGGCTCAAATCCCTGCAAAAGAAAAACACAGCCATCAACACGCAGTTTCTGAACAGAATCTGTCACACGAATGCAGCCTGGACAACGAGAGGAGAAAATAAACTAGAAATACACAAAAAATGTGATACAAACTCATGCTACCACACTCTTACATCAGTTCAACTCAACAGAAACCCAATTGGTCAAACCCAAATAGTAAACAAAACACTATTATTACAACCATTTTATAAAACACTCTTAAAAATAAAGGTTGCAAAAGGGTTTTTTACAGCAATGACACAGAAGATACATTTTTGGTTCTCCAACTACCTATCTATCTATCCATTTACCGATCTAACTATCTATCCAACTATTCATCATTCTATCCAACTATCTATCCCACTTCACACCTACCTTTCTAACTATCCATCCATCTACCTATCTATCCATCCATCTATTTCTACCCACCTATCTATCTATCCATTTACCAATCTAACTATCTATCCATCTACCAATCCAACTACCCATTTACCTATCCAACTAACTACCCATCTAAGTATCCAACTATCCATCTATCCGCTTAACTACCTATCTCTATCTATCCAACTATCCATCCGACTACCCATCCATCTATCCATTCACCTATCTATCCAGTTACCTGTCTATCAACTACCCATCTATATATACAACTATCCAACTAACCATCTATGTGTCAAAATATTCCCAAATAATCTTTCGGCAAACAATTCTTAAAATATAGATTTTTAATAATGTAAAGAATCTATTTCCACTATAAAGAAAGGTTTTATGGACGTTAAAATGTTTTGAATAA
>JAHKKF010524151.1:0-14208 GCA_019740295.1 Labeo calbasu | reverse complement strand
CTTGAGGATGAGTAAATTATGACAAAATGTTATTTTGGATTTATGGACACCAATAAAAAAAAATATTTTAAGTGTCTACCATTTTGATTTCGGATTTTATTAAAATACAATTTATAACAATAAAACACTTTTGCGCATGTGTTAACATAATCATAAACATCCAATGAGGACTGAGCAAAACTTCTGTTAGACTGATTCAAACCACTAAAATGATTCATAAGAATCGTTTGTTTGAGAGTCTAAAGACTCCCAGAGCTCAGGTCAAATGTAATTTGCAGCGTTTCAGGCCGTGTTGATGTTTCGGGAATCAGTCAGCTGAAGGTTCTGGAGCGTCGCGTGAAGCTGCCAGACGCCTCCATGGCTCTCGACCCCCATCTGGACTCCATCAGCTCAAACGGCGAACAGCCGCGGGGAAAGTAACGACTGCTAATCTATTCGCAATGCAGGGAAAGTGAGCGCCGCCTTTGATTTCCAACTGCAAATCATGTCCGTTTGTGGAGTTTCTGGCTCTGGACGGGCGTTTTACTGGAATCTCAGAGGTGGAGCGTTCACAGCCGTCCACTACATACAACAACATCACCAGCCTTTGTTTCTGCTGCATATTTGTGCTTTCTAGCATCAACTGAAGCATAAAACAGTTCTTTTATTCCTTTAAATGTTAATCACTCCACTCAAGATGTAAATATGAAGCTGAATAGAACAGGATTTCTGTGTAAAATCAGATTCACAGAAATTAATTCTGCTGGTGATTTATGAATCATGCTGAACGCACAGATGTTTTAATCTCACTGAACTCGTCACATTCAACAGGAAGTGCTTTACAGAGATAAACCTGACATTCCCTCACACACAAACACATTGAGATATCACACTCTCTCTGTTATGATAAGATAGATGCTTCAGACTCTTGTTCAGTTTATTAACACTCCAGTTTATCACACTTCACGTGTCGCTCCACTATCTGCCATATCCAGACACACACATCCTCAGTGTGTGCTTATGTGTGTTTGTGTGTTTAATTTTTGTGCTTGTTTGATGATTGGTTTCAAAACTACCCACAACTAACCATATTTAATTTCAACACACTTTCTTTGGGAAGTTTTGGCAATACTGACTACCATGCTATCAACAAAATACACTACCAAATAGATAGATAGACTACAAAAAACATTACAAAATAGACATGCTACAAAAATGTCTAAAAAATAAATAAATAAATAAAGTAATGTCCAAAAACAAAACATTTACAATAAAAACGTTTTATGCAAATATAAAAATAACTTTAAAAAAAAACAAAAAAAGTTAAATAATAATAATAAAATTATTTTTTACAAAAAAAAAAGTTCAAAAAAATTAAAATATATAATTTGCAAAAAAAAGTGGCCAAATATAAAAATTAAATACATTCCAACAAAAATTTGTCAAAAATTAAATTTAAACACATTTATTCATATTATTACCCTTTTATTAATACGGACTGATCAGTTTTCCAGTGTGAATTTCACTGAGTAAAAGGTGTGCGTGGGTTCAGAGTTTAACTATGAAACTGAAGTGGTGTAAAACAGCTGCTGCCGTCTCAAACTCTCCACGGCACTGAAAAAAACCCTTGGCTCTTTCCAGATGTAAATCATGAAAAGCTTTTTCCTTCTATTTTTCCATTCTGGCAGCAAGAGCCCTTCACAGCCAAAAAACTTCAGGCCTCCATTTCTTCCTCCCTCCCTCCCTTTTTCTCTCTCTCTCCTTCTACACACCAACTCCTAATGGCTTCCATCTCTGGTTGGGTTTAGCTGCTAATTCAGCAGAAATAATGGGCCTGGGGAAAACAAAAGCTCAGGCAGTTTAATGCGTGAACATGTGCTGCAGAGCTGCTCATAAATTAGCATCACCTCCTGAACCCCTGGAAGCCCCGAGGACTCTCGTTCTCCTTCAAACCAACATCTAGGAGTTGGAGTCTCTTACAAGACGATCACTTCATTCCACTTTTTGTGAATGCAATGCAACCGAAGTGGACAAGAATGAATGCAATTATAAGTTGCATGAAGAGAAAAGTGTGAAAGCAAAGTGTTTAATTACCATGTGTTTGTTCCTCAAGAATAAAATAACATATGCAAACGAAGTCCAAATAAAGTCCTGTGAGCCCCTACTGACAGAACAACAAAACACCAATTCATGTGCTAAAAGCTTCCTGCTGGATTCACTTCTTAAAGCTAAAAATTTGCCTGCACTTACAAAAAAACTGGTAGTAAATTTCACAAACAATTACAAAGAAATGGCTCCAATAACCTTGGTTTTACTGTTTTGACATAAATAACACATATTTATTTATTTATTCATTTAAGCAAATTATTAAATTTGATTTATTGTATTTTTTGGGAGTTTTTGTTGGAAACTATTTATTAACATTTTTGTGTTCTCAATATTTGTTGCTCAAAATATGGTTTAATTTCTCTTTCTATAAAGAATTTGTCTATTTTCACCACAGGCCATACGAATATATTTGGAATTTAAATTCCAAATAAATTTTACAAACAATTACAAAGAAATGCCAAATAACACATTAATGAAGCATGACATGTTAAAGTAGAAAAGCAGCAATAATCTTCATGTACATTTTAAAAAATATATATTTTTAGAGTGTTTTAACATAACTGCCACTGCCACTGATTGTAGTTAATAAATCAACTTGTTCTCATTACATGTTGATCAAAATATGATTTAAAATGTTTTAAAATACAGAACATGAGAAAATATTTGGAATTTCAAAATGGTGGTTTTGTTTAGATTTGGGGCCTTTAAACTGAACACACACACACAAAAAAGCAAAATCAATCACACTAACTCAACATTGAGTGTTTTGTACCACTGTCACTGTGTAGACGGAGAAAGTTTATATTTACACATTCAGTCGTGTTTGTTTTAGTTGTTTTTCAGTACAAACCCTTTAGTCATTTATAAACTGCACCCATTGTTATGTATTTTCTACGCTGCATGTTTTTTCCTCATATTTAGCTGCAGATGAATCTATGAAAGCTAATGTTTTGCTGGATGTTTTGATCGTGTTCCAGTAAGAGACACACAAAGGATCTGAGGTAAAATACTTACAGACGCGTGATCCGCGCGGGCAGCCGCTCCGCGATCCTGCCGTGTTTTAATCCACTACAGTCCGCTAAAGATCCCGTACACGAGCACCCAGACGGACACGGCTCCGGTTCCGAGCGATCCGAGCCACCGTGAATCGCTTTAAATCCCGTAACATGAAACACGAGCAGTACTAAGCTCACAGCGCGAGCGGGCTGCGGCATTTTCACCCACAGACAAAAACTAATAAAAAAGTTAACGAAATCGATCCGTAAAAGTTTTAATTCCGCTCGAATATGGAAAGGACAAAGTTCTTGGCGAGTCCGCGTCAACTGAATCTCCTTTTCGCGTTTAATATCATGGGTAAAAGTGCAGATATCAGCGCCTCAGCACCCGCTCCATCTCTGAGAAACTTTTTTCCACCGCGCTGGAATCAGAGCAGCATTCCGCGGCGCGCGCTCCCGTGGGCGGAGACACCCGACGATTGCCGAAGGCCACATCGAGAGGGATTCTGGGTACTGTAGTGCAGAGACAGATTGCGCGTTCAAAATCTGTGGACAATTTTTGCATTTTATAAAACAGGCATAACTTATTTTTTCGACTAAAACTATATTGTATTAGCAAGCTGTCATTAATGAGCGAATGTGAAAACATGTAAATGCTTTAGTGCTCAAATAATTAATCACGATTAATCGCATCCAAAATAAAGGTTTTTGAGATGTATACATAATCCGAAAGCTGAATAAATAAGCTTTCTATTGAGGTATGGTTTCTTAGCATTGGACAATATTTGCCCAAGATACAACTTTTTGAAAATCTGGAATCTGAGGGTGCAAAAAAATCAAAGTATTGAGAAAATCACCTTTAAAGTTGTCCAAATAAAGTTCTTAGCAATGCACATTACTAATCAAAAATTAAGTTTTGATACATTTATGGTAGGAAATTTACAAAATATATGCATGGAACATGATCTTTACTTAATGTCCTCATGATTTTTGGCAAAAAAGAAAATCGACCAATTTTGACCCATACAATGTGTCGTTGGCTATTGCTACAAATATGCCCCTGCTACTTATGACTGTTTTTGTGGTCCAGGGTCACATATACAAATACACAGGCATACAGTATATATTTAAAAAATATTTTCATGTGTATCTTTATATTCATATAATTGATGTTATAAATAAATATTTTTTTATTATATAAATGTAACATATTTTTTTGTTAAACAAAAAATTTCATTTTGGACACGATTAATCGCAATTAATCGTTTGACAGCGCTAAAATGTTTCGAATGTCGTCATTGTATTACCATGTTTTTGCTGAATTTACCCCTTTTTTGATTAAATGTTACTCTGAAAAGTTTTCATATTAAATAAAATCTTTCATTTGCACAAACTTTCACTTTCAGATGAAAAAGTGATCCGTTTTTTTCAGCTGCAATAGGTGGCATATTCATGTTTATCAACAAATTCTGTGTGAGATATGGGAAAAGGCTGAAATATGTTTCATATATAAGTTTTTGACACTAATATAAATTTATAGATCACTTAACAAAAAGTGTATTTGACACCTAATGGGACTCCATATACACACCTGGGTCAAAATGACCCAAACATTTTAAATGGTTATATCTTTTTAAAAAATCATTAAAAAAATAAATAAATGTGTATTTTGAGTGTCTAAAAACTATAAACTATGCATATTTTATTTTTCTTTTTTTTATATATATCTCTTCCATTGCATCATGAGGGTTAATATCTATTAAATTCAGCCCTGGCTTACATTAAAACACACTTGAACTTAAAACAGACTTTGTTTTATAGCTCTGGCTTTTAAAACGTGAATTAAGCCAGTAATTGCTGGATTAACAACTACATTAACGGTTACAAATGAAACACACATTGAGTGCCATTGAGTTTGCATCAGTTTGTGAGACTCGTTTGTGAAACAAAGGGCTGATTTCTGCTCTATTAGCATACAGAAGAGACTGATGATGAGTGTATTGTGTGTCTGCTCCTCTATTATGAGCTGTGAATGAGCTCAATCCTCACAGTGATGCTTCATTTCCTAAACCCATCAACTGGGGGATGTCTTCATCAAACCCTATTCCATATTAGTTTAAGTTTATCCAAACAAAACTGATCCTAAGTTCACACTTTCTAGAAATGAGCTTGGCTATTATAAGTAGGTTAGTGGCTGGAGTGAATATTTGATCGTCCTATATAACCAGCAGGACAAGCACGGGGAAATCAATTCTTATTAAGTAAATTGCATTTGTTGTAATTGCTAAACATGATTATGGCCACAAGCAAATTGACAAAACTCTGCAAGAGATCAAAGTTCTTGTTGCGCTGTGTTATCGAATGCAAAACTGATTAAGCGTTGATTTAATAATGCAGATTAAACATCTCTGCTGTCCTGATTCTTCCAACTGTGCTTGCTCTGATAGACTTGAGGAGCTTTCATGTGAAGTTTCTCAGGATCGACATGCTGAAACAATCAGTGAATGAGATGCAGAGACACACCTGAGAGCGCCAGTGTTGACTGATTACGTCTCCAGAGGCCCGAGGGAAGGAAAAGAGACAGAGAAAGTGTGTTTGTGTGCCGACTTTTGCACATGCACATGAACTCAATAAAAAAAAGTTATGCTTACAGCAGTGATTCGTTGCAGATTAGTTATGTTCCACTGTAAATATGACACTCCGTTTTCTTTTTGTGTGTCAAGCTTTTTTTATCTCCATTATTAATAAAAAACTATAATATGATGTGTTTCTGGTGTGCAACCCGCACATGTGCGACGCTTAAAATAACGGTTTTAACTACTAATAAGTCTGAATCAAACCCCTTAAGTCAGGTCCTGAAGCGCGAGTCTCGGGTCTGGCGTTCGGCGAGGTGTGGCCAGGTGCCAGTCATTATACTTAGAATAGCAACAGAGAAAAAAGTCTTCCCAGCATGCACTGCTCTGATGGCTCGTCTCAGCCAGTACAAACACGAGCGCAGGGCTGGTTTGCAGGAACGGATCGTGTGTTTTACAGGTGACAGACTATGTTTACGCTCAAACACCGCAGCAAATCTGTGGAAGAAGAGACGATTCTGCTGCAGACATTCCTGCCGACTGCGCAGCTGCAGGCATCTCCACCGCGGTCTGTGGAGGAACGAGGAATGCTGGGAATTTTGGAGCTTTAGTAATAAAACTATCACTATTTCTCAAGTCATTAACCCTACCATAAGGTCTCTAAATGATCAAACTTTGCTCTCACTCACAATCTGCTTAATGCCTTTTTAATGCATTTTTTATCAAGTAAAAACATCCATGTCTTTTTGCTGAAAATCAAGCTGTTTTTTCTCTATATTCTCTCTATATCAGACTATGAGCCATAAAGGCCTGATGGATCAAATATGATCCTTAATAAAAAGCAGTATTTTGTCTAAAGGTTTAATACACTCTTCCATCTCCGCAGGTCACATTAACACAAACTCAGTCGTGAAGCGTGTAGCTGTCGCTGAACATCTGTCTCATGGTTTTGACGCGTTTCGATGTGTGGCCGACGCTCGTAACAGCTCGAGAGCCGAACACAGAACCGCTCTGTGAGTCTGAGCGGCGCTCATAAAGAGAGCAGTGTACGACACACGCCGCTTATAATTAATGAAATTACACACTGAATCATTGAGTTTGTCCTCAGGGCCGCGAGCCAGACCAGTCCATCTGTGTGCACAAAACCAGGTTTCTTAAACAGGTCTAGTTTACACAAACAAAGTTCCCTTAGGAATTCACAAAAGTCTCAGATGTTTCTCCTTGTCGTTCAGCTGGTGAAATGAACATGAGAGACACATTTCAGTTGAGGTCTCTGACTTTTAATTGTAGATTTAAGCTATAAAGACATATATAAAAAAAACGACAAAAACTTTAATTAAAATGAAAATGTATTTCATTTTATCAAAAATGCACTAGTGCACTTGCACGGCTAAACTAGGCTGTCAAACACAGATTGGAGCAGAAACTACTGACTGCATCTGAAATGTAATGATCATGTTCACTAGAGCATTTCTTCATTTACAGCTCAACAAATGAGCAAAATAAAGCCTCATCTGCAGCTCAGATATCAGATATGAAACGGGACGATTCGTTTGTCCCTCAGCGGGACGTCTGGTGTGAAAGAAGCTGTAAAAACAGAGGCGTAAGCGAGCAGATGCTCAACAGAGCCATCCATCTTCGACTGCAGCTCCAGAGGAGAACTACAGAGAATGGAAATGACAGAAGCGAAGCCAAAGAGCCCCATCCAGCAGTATTAAACCAGGCCTTCATGAGCTGAGCGCTCAACGACTAAAGCAGCTGTGCAGATTCGGCTGAGAACGGCTCATCTCTGTCCTGCTGTAAGACCGCAGATGGCCTGCAGCGGACGGACGAACACAAACGTGTGTGGAAACCATTAAAAACCATGAGCTCATTTACACTGAACAACAGCATCTGATCACTGACTCACTGGAATGAATCATTATGCTGATTGAAGCCACAGTGTAGTATTGTAATGGTTCATGAATCAAACATCAGTTGCACACTTTAGATGAACCATCCTGCATGTTGATTCTGCATGTAACTGGAATAACTAAAAGAAGTTGATTAGATGAACTCAGAAGCCCATCAGCTTTTCCGTGAGAGAAACCTGCAGGAGGTTTTGAAGTGCAAACACACTATAAATGTAGCAGAGCATTCTGGGAGATTCAGAGAAACAACAGTGAATCTCCAGACTGACGCCACACATGTCAAGAGTCTGGCTGCTGCTGCTGATTATTCCTGGATTCATCGACATACACATGATCCAGCACATATAAGAGATTTTATACACTTCAAAACAAATTTGGTTTTCACAACGATGACAGAAAAACCATTATGGGTCCCGAAATAGCAAAATATCAATACAGAGTGCAGTCATATTTTTGACTATTAAAAAAAATCAATGAATAAAAGTAACAAAGAACAATAATGTTCTGCACACAAATAGTAGTTATGCAACAAACACATGTTGAACACATCTGTTCAATAATCGTGTTTAACAGCGGAATTTATGGTGGAGAAACTACATTACCCATGATGCCGTGCGGAAAATTCCACTAATCAGAGAGTTGAGCTCTTTAGCTCCGCCCACACGAGTAAGCACCGCGAGTGACATCTCGATATGCTCTCAAAATACTTAAATTTTGTACATTTGTATATATTTTGGAAGGATGTGGAATTCTATATTAATAGAAAGATGGAATGTATGATAGAAATTTGTATATTTGATGTGCTGTTTTATACAGAAAATGAAAAATTGAATTGTAAGGAACAACACATTATACAATTGTTTATTTTGTTAGGAAAATACCATTTACATAAGAAAAAGTGGGCTCAATGTAGACCAAATTTTTCTCAATTTGTTAATGACTTTACACTGTATGTAAATCTTCTGAAAACATGTAATGCTATGAAAGCATTGAATTTTATGTTGTTGTTTTTTTTCTCTTTTCTTTTCTCCTTTTCTCTGGCAGCTATTGTAATTTGACATGAATATGTAATAGCTCATGTTCTCATGACATTGGACAAAAAAAAATCTTAGTATATATTTTACAATAAAATTGAAATGTTATTTCTGTAACAACTTTAAATGAATAGTTTTATATTTTACCATCGCTTTAATTCGATTATGTCTTTCGCAATGCCTCACAGGATTGTAGTTTTTCCCGTTCATTAAAGCGGCTATATGTCTTTCTGTTCGATTTTCAATACTTTTTTGCTTCAAACCAGAGTTTGTAATGTTGTGATTCTTCTCAAAGCTGGTTGGTTTTGTTTATGACTTATAACACTTTAACAAAGACTATTTTAAAATCCCTATGGGAAGAATGAATGTAAAAAAGGTTGAATCTGGTTGAATAAGCTCAATGACGCCACCTGGAGGCAGTGACAATATTCAACACCAGAATTATAAAAAATACGTATCTCATGATTTAAACAGTGAAGAGGATATGAATATATCCTAATATAAAATGGGATATTAAGATATTATAAACATCAACATCACGATTTTCTATAAAGCTGCACGTGAAAAATATAAATAATTTTGATTAGATTTGAATATTGATAAGAACTTTGAGACCAACAGATCCGAACAGGATTCTGTGTCAGATATAGAGAACAACCTGTTCTGAGACTTTTAACTCATTCTCAGGTAAACCCTTATTGGGTTTTGGTTTGCCATTAGTGGTAAATATTTGAACATATAGTCCATAACTTGATATTAATGCAGCAGTGTTTGTTTGGATGTCTAATTTGAGCAAGATCCGACCGCAGTCCTTAATTTTCATCACAGCAACTAATAAAAATGCACGTTTAAGAACGTTTAGCTAACGTTTCCATTAAGCTATGCAAATTTTATTTCTGAATGTTCTCTGAACCTTTAAAACACTGGTGTTTTAAACATTTTTCTGGATTATGTGAACGTTTCGTCCTTTTGCAGACTTTATTGGAACGTTCTGCAATAATAACATTTCAAAAACGTTACAGAAAAAAACGTTTATGAACGATGCATAAATAACGTTTTGTGCTAACATTTTGAGCACATTATTAAAAACCAAATAACCTTGAACGAGCGTTCTATTATCATTGCTCGATGAACGTTTGTTCACATCTTTAAGACTTATATCATTGAATTGCACAATTATGCTAATAATTAACAAATAAACCACACTCTCTCAGATAGCCATCAGCTAACATCATTCATCTGTTGAACACTCCGGAGAAAACGTACCAAATGAAACACAAATAATACTACAACACACAGATGAAGTTTAACCTAGTGACACACCGCCCTCACGTGGCTGCAGACTAATAACCGAATTGACTAAAGGTAAAATATTTTCATCTTTAGTAATGGGAACATCGGATCATTTTACTGATTCGATTATTTAATTTCATTTGAGCAGAGTAGAATCAATATATCGTTTTCAAATATAATGCAGCCAAATCTAATTCATGATGAACACAAACGATTAGTTGGCCTCTCGAGTACCGAGTCATTTTGTTCATTTATCACGTGATTGAAGCAAAGTAAACGTTGTCTAACGTTTTTGAATAGCCCCTGCCTTGTGTTGTGCAATCTGCACAAAAAAGCTTTTTTTCTCTCATCTTTATTGTCTTACACCCTTGGGATCCAGTGTCATTATTTGGCAGAAGAACGTGTTTACGACAAAAGCACATGTGAGAGAAATTTGTTTCTCCCTGCTGATTGTTTTAGTACAATAACCCCCGGTAAGAATTTTAGAAGAGGCGGATTCCAGTCGCGCTCCGGGGCCGAATTTTTATGTGACTGGAATAACAAACAAGAGTTGAGCTCGTACAGCTCCCGTACAGGATAAATATTACGCTTTGACTACGTTGCAGACGGTTAGCTTCCCGGATATGAACCTCATTGATATTCATAGCGCCCACCGAGCGACACGCCCGCCTCGAAGCCAATCGGAGAGCGTCCACTGGCTGCGCGTGACGCAGCGTCATTAATATTCATGTGCCAAGCCTCCGCCATAACGGAGCTCGTAATAACCGCGCCCGCCGGCAAGGCGCGCGTGACGTCACCGCCGCCGTCCGCAGAGCGACTGATTCAAACGCGCGTGTGGAGCGTCTTTCCGCAGCAGCGGCTGAAGGTCAGAGAGACAGACAGCACTGATAACCGGACCTGAAGGTAAACAGCCTTTTTAGATTATAACGGTATCGCGATAGTGATGATAATGATGATGTGTTTGTGCTGCCGGGACGGTCCCGTTATAACACGGGAATGTCAACATTCTGCTGTCAGATGATGCTGTGCATCATGTGCGGATGCTGTATATTTAGACACTCGCAGTTAATGCTGCAGAACAAAATAACGGGATGAATGTCAGTGAATATTGACTGGTTGCATCCGGTCGTAATCTGCATCAGGCTGCTGCCGGTGCTCCGTCCCAGCAACCCGTGGGCCAAAACACAGAACAGAACCGCAGAGAGTACCGTTTCTATATTTATCCGGGCTTTGATGCTGTAAGCGGGTTTGGCTGATCTGGGTCACTTCAGCTCCTGGACTTGCATTATCACAGCGGGTCATGTGACGGGTGCCTCTGTCTGTCTGATGAGCTTCAACACGACGTGCGCGTTCATCATGTTCACTGACAGATTACAGGATACAGCAATATAATATTGTGTTATCTGCATGACGGATGCGTCCGACTCACTGTAATTGACCCAGCTAACGTTCTCACAACATTTTAAAAGCTATGTGTGACCCTGGACCACAAAACCACTCTTAAGTAGCACGGGTTTATTTGTAGCAATTGCCAAAAATACACTGTATGGGTCAAAGTTATTGATTTTTCTTTTATGCCAAAAAATCTGTAGAATAATAATTAAAGATCATGTTCCATGAAGATCTTTTGTAAATTTCCTACCGTAAATATATCAAAACTTAATTTTTTGATTAGTAATATGCATTGCTAAGAACTTCATTTGGACAACTTTAAAGGTGATTTTCTCAATATTTTTTTGCACCCTCAGTTATAGATTTTGTTGAATATTGTCCTATCCTAACAAACCATACATCAATGGAAAACTTATCTGTTTAGCTTTCAGATGATGTGTAAATCTCAGTTTTATGACTGGTTTTGTGGTCCAGGGTCACATATAAGCATGTTAGGACAAAACATTCTTGAAGTAATGTTTATGAAATGTTCTTATAACTTTATTATTATGTGACCCTGGACCACAAAACCAGTTATAAAGGTCAATGTATGATTTATACATCTTCTGAAAGCTGAATAAATAAGCTTTCCATTGATGTATGGTTTGTTAGGATAGGACAATATTTAGATACAGCTATTTGAAAATCTCAAATGTGAGGGTGCAAAAAATATTGAGAAAATCACCTTTAAAGTTGTCCAAATTCAGTTCCTAGCAATGCATATTACTAATCAGAATTTACAAAAATAAAAAAAATCGATAATTTTGACAAATACAATGTATTTTTGCCTATTGCTACAAATATACCTGTGCCACTTAAGACTGGTTTTGTGCTCCAGGGTCACATATTTGATATACGTTCATATAACGTTGAGAGAAAACGACCTTATGATGTTATTTGTACTTGAACATTCTTGGAAACGTTTTTTGTAACCTTTAAATAACGTTCTAATCATGTGGACGTTTTAAAACAATGTTTCCACATTGGGTTCCAAACTAACAGGAAACATTTTCAGAGGGTTTACAAACAAACGTTCTTCCAGTAACATTAATAATAGAACACTCAGCTATCTGTTCTTTCAAAATGTTTTCACAACGTTAGCACAAAAACATTATTAATACATTGTTTCATTGAAATTGTCTAGTAACGTCTTTTAAGTGTAACATTCCAATAACACAAAATGATCAAATGTAAAGTTCCTTTGTTTTTTAGAACATTAAAGAAAAAAGAGAAGATTCAGAAATAACATTTTCGTAACTCCACAGGGATGTTCTTATGGCGTGTTTTTTACATGTTGGATATTAGAAACACACTGAGCATGTGCGTCTCAATCCACCCTAAAACTCCTGCTTTCTTGAGTCCAAGACTCGTGAAGTTCAAACATCACGGTGTGCATTAACGGAGACGCCCATCCTCAATGTTTTGGGGCTGCACGTGGTCAAACACAAGGTTTCGCTAAGCAGAAACGAGCATGCATGCTTTCACACACGCTTTCAGGTGAGTTTGACATTCAGCCGCTCTCATCTAGAGAATTAATGCTTGCTTTAGTTTATGGAATGGTACGCTGTTATTATTTCCATGAGGTAAGTCGTGACAAACGTCTCAGATGATACCACACCGACATCACACTATTATTAGTCTGCAGCTGACTGATCCGGTACATGCTCAAAACGTGCTCATAAGAGAATATATAACAGCTATTAATATGTTTTTCTCACTTTAAATATAAATGAATGCAGTTTTTTTTTGCAGCAAATGTGGGTCATTTAGGACTAGTAGGTGAAAGGTCACGATAATGACCGAGAGTGATTATGACGAGAATAATTAACCCCGTAAACCTTAAATTGTAAATAATCATCAGAAAAATCAATATTTTTGAAATTATTGAAGCTTTAAATGGACTAAATATAAAAATTATGGCTCATTGTCTGTTATAATGAGAAAATAGAGGAAAAAAAATATGGAAATATGACTAAAGTTATTCTTACGTTTACCTGATAAAAATTTGAAAAGATTTGACAGCAAAAACAACAGCTGAAGGTGGAGGAGTCTTTACTTGATAAAAAAAACTCTGAACTATCAATCACACAGAAGGCATGGAGTAGATTGAGTGTGACAGCAAAGTTATGATCATGTTTCATGTATTAGACATGATACAGTATCTTTATAGGCTTTTACTAGAAGAAAGTCTCTTTTAATGTCCAGACGATCAGTTTCCAGCGGCGTCTCCTTCTTTCTTTTGTGTACGTGTACATTATGTACGTTTCTGTTCTGATATCTCAGATGTTTCTGAAGTTAAATATCAACAGAGGTGGAGACACGGCGGATGTCCGCATGGTTAGTGGCCTCCCACAGCGCTCACTTTCTCTCTCCCTTATGCTATTGTTTCTTTAAAGTCTCTTTCTTTGGGTGGGAAACTCTACATCTTGTTTTTGAACTTCAGGTTTCTTGGCCTTCAAACACACACAGACCTTCAAAGTGACCTTAGGATCAGTCAGCAGGTCTTTCCTCTAATTCAGACCTGCTTTAAACAGCGTACGTTCAGCTGATGTTAAATCAACGCAACAATGAATAAATATTGTTGAAGATCAGAAGGGTCTCATGCTGATGTAATCTACTCCTCACGAGTTTGTTGTTTAGTTCACAGCTGGAGATCGGATGCTGTTTGTGGGTTCAACCTTTAGCCTACACTGAAAAAAATCTGGTCTAAAACCAATTTCACTTAGAAATATATAGCAGATTTCACAAACAACAAGTAACACATTGAATTAAATGTGAAATTTTAAAGTAGAAAAACTGAAATTGTATTTTCTCATTAACTAAGTAAAAAAATTAAAACAATGTAATTTTTTTATTTTTATATATATATATATATATATATATA